>JAFBJQ010004282.1:0-7500 GCA_016785345.1 Trinectes maculatus | reverse complement strand
GGAGGGTAAATTTGAGGGAGGAGAAGAAATGAGCCGACATGTCGACTTTCTGGAGACCTGAACCTGATCCATCCCAGCAGGTGTGTGTGTGTGTGTGTGTGTGTGTGTGGGTGAGAGAGAGAGAGAGAGAGAGAGAGAAGGAATTTGCAGTGATGAGCATGGGCTTGCAGGTGTGTACCGGTGTCACCTTCAGAATGTGTGTCAGGTAATTTGTGCAGGTGAGTTCCTTTTATGAAGCAGCTTTGGTTTTGTGACCGTCACACAACAGATTCTCCAAAATCCTACGTGACCACAAACACAGCATCACGTGCTTGTGACCTCCGGGTTGAGAGGTCGTAGCATAACGTGGCTAACGTGTTATTCAGATATGAATGTAATCAGAACTAAAACATAAAGTGCACACGTTAAAACAAAACTGAAGACAAAACTCTGCTGTTACATTAGCAATCGCTAAGCAGTACCACATGCTAATGTTAGCATGGGGCTTGTTATCATTCAAAATGAAATGTATTAGCAAGATAAGGAGGGAAGCAAATTAGCAAAAGTTAGCAAAGTACCACTCAGAGTAGCATATGCTAAGGTGTTAGCATGGAGCTGCGGGACCAGTGTACCAGGGACATGAGGACAATTTAGCTTCAACAGGAAGTTAGCTTTGTCTGTGTGTGTCTCCCTGGATTATGTATGAATGTCAGCAACAATGAACACAAATGTGTGTACGTATCCACAGGTATCATGTTGTGTGTGAACGTATGGGCGTGTGATCTCCATGTCATCACACACACACACACACACACTGTTTAAACAGTGACTGATGGCTGTGTGTAATGAATGTAAAGGTTGTATTGTTCATTTCAGCAGCGTCCGCATATTAGTGTCAAGCCCCGAGGCGAGCGAGGTGGATAATGCTGAGCTCAGCTTTCACCTGCACTTCAAAGACTGAGGTGTGTGTGTGTGTGTGTGAGTGTGTGTGTGGGTGTGTGCGTGTGTGTGTGTGTGTGGCGGGTCAGCTATAGCAGCTCTGATGTTCTTCTACAGGTGTTTGTTTTTGTCTTTGTGAATATCTCTATTAGTTCACACACACACACACACACACACACACACACACACACACACTGTGCTATAATCGATGGTACTGTGGGATGTTGAGCTCAGCAGTAAAATAATAAATAAATAAAAAGTTTGACATTTAGTTGTGTTTATATTCTGCTGTAACTTTATATCACATAAGTAAAGTTTACTCGAGATTTATGTTTCACTCACAGATTAGATCTTTCACACACACACACACACGCACACACACACACACACACACACACACACACAGAGGAATGTAAGGACAGAGCACTGCTGTCAGTCTCTTGCTTTCTTGTTTCTTTTTGAGAGCCAAGTTTTGCCCTGAGTGCTGGATACATGATCCAGTCCACACAGACAGACAGGCAGACAGACAGACAGGCAGACACACACACACACACACACACACACATTCCAGGAAGACAAAGCAAGAAGAGCACGGTCTGTCAGAGTCAAATGTCAAACTGTGCTTAGCTGCTGTTTGCTAAACACTCCTCTGCTAATGACTTCAAATAGTGTAGCAAAACATCTCTCTCTCTCTCTCTCTCTCTCTCTCTCTCTCTCTCTGTATTATGTGTATGTGTGTGTGTTAGAGTGTGTCTGTGGGTAAATGCAGAGAGAGAGAGAGAGAGAGAGAGAGAGAGAGAGAGAGAGAGATCAATTGGGCGTAAAAGAGGAAGAAAGAAAGATGAACTTTAAGCTCTTGAGGAATAAGTACTTCTAATTGGTTTAAATTGAAAAACCATCAACAGAGCGGGCGGGGGGGCGTGGTGAGGGGGGGGGGGTGGAGGGGGTGATGAGGCAGGACACAGAAGAAGAAGCATTAAAGATAAAAAGAGGGAAACAGACAGAAGTTGCAGGTGAAGCGTGAGATGGAGATGGAGAGAAGGGAGAGAGGAGGTAAAGGTGAAGTGGTGATCAGGTGCTGCAGCAGATATGGAGTTCCACAAGGTTTAATCCTCAGACCACCCTGTTTCACATATTTCCTGACGTTATCACACAGCACCACATCGGTTTTATCACTCTGTCGCTAGTTGTCGCGTTATATAATTTATGGTTGTGTTGCCAATTGTTGAGCTGAGCGTCTTCCACTGTGCAGCAGAAACATCAGCTCCACCGGCGCTTGGCCTGAAGAAGCCTCCTGTGGAAAAGTCATTCTGTGGCGTCAGCGTTTGGCAGCACTCAGCCAGAGGAACAAGGCTGTGATGTTTTCTTCTGGGCCTCGTCTCTATTGATTTCCATCTTTATTTATTTCCATCTTTATTGATTTCCATCTTTATTGATTTCCATCTTTATTGATTTCCTCCACAGGCTGTTGCGGAAGTAAAAACATGCTGCTGCGCGTATGCAAATCTGGTTAGCTTCACGTCAAGCCTTGACATTTCAGAGAGGTGAAATAAATTGATATGAGCCGGTTAGATTGAACCGCCGTTGGCTTGATGCTGCCCCCCCCCAACACCCCCCCCACCTCTGCCTCTCACCTCTTCCCAAATTGCTTTGCATTTGCCCGCATGTATTCAGAGCTCTTAATTATATGGGGCTGTGTGGCGGCATTTGGCTGCAACAGCGAGGAGCTGCTGAGAGCTGCTGCGAGGCGGTTAGCCTGCACGGCTAGGATGCGGCTAAAAGCTTATCCCGGTGGGGGACAGGGAAGGGAAGAGGGGGATGGAGGACGGAGGGAAGAGAGGCAGCCCAGCCTGACCACTGTACAACAAAGACGACGCCTCAGGGCCTCGTGTGGTCAGCCAGAGAAGATTTACATACTTCGTGTGTGTGTGTGTGTGTGTGTGTGTGTGTGTCGCTGTTTGTATTTGATAGTTACCATGGCGATGCTGTCACTGATGCAACCCTGCTAACCCAGCTGATTAAAAGTTAAGTTTCACGTTCTGTGAAATATACACAGTACAAATCTGTGGAAATAACATCCAGTGAACTTCAGGACCAGTGTGGAGGGGCGTGTCTTATGGATTCTATAAGACACGCCCCCATCAGCCGACCAAACTGTACACAGTCAGACACGTCACATAATGCAAACAACAAACCAGCACAACACAACACAACACAACAGGATGGAAACAAAACTTTGTCTTTAAAACCTGGTCAGTGACCTGATGAGTGCCAAAATGTTCCGCTCCACAGACACAGACACACACACACACACACACAGACACACGCACACACACACACACACACACACGCACACACAGAGAGGCTTGTTGTCTGTGGCCGTCATGTTGAGGGAACACAGCGTCATTGATTTTCCTGATTCCCCACAGTCGACAGCAGATGTGACACACACACACACAAACATGCTTCCATAGGCAACAAACATCCATATCTACACATATACATCTACACTCAGAGACGGCTGGAGACACACACACACACACACACACACACACACGCATGCCTCAACCTGCCGACAGCTGATTGGTGGATTCAACAAGGTGACTAAAAGCAGCAAAGTAATCTTCTTTCATTATTTCAATTACCAGGCTAAACGCAGCAATCAACCGCATAATGACGGCTGCTGGGCGAGAGAGGGCGAGAGAGGCCCAGCGAGTGTGGGAGAGAGAGAGGGGGAGAGAGAGAGGAGAGGGAAGCAGGCGAGAGGAAAAACACCTAAAAAGAGAAAAAAAAAATATTTGCATTGATCTCAGAGACAAACACACACTCAGAGGAATGAGACAAAGGGAAGGAGGGAGGATGTGCAAGGTAGAGAGAGAGAGAGAGAGAGAGAGAGAGAGAGAGAGGGAGAGTGAAATATTTTAATTGATTTCAGAAAAAAACATCTGCACAACGAGGAGAAAACAGAGAGCGAGCAAGAGAGAGAGAGAGAGAGAGAGAGAGAGAGAGAGAGCGAGAGAGAGAGAGAGGGTATTGATGGGATATTTGCATTAATTCTTTTAGTGGGAATACACCTTTAGACAAATCTAGATGAAAAAAGGAAAAGGAAGAGAGACAGAGACATAAAGAGAAAGAGAGAGGATGGAAATATTTGCATTGATCTCTGCAGGAGGAGGATGATGTTTTTAATGTAGAGAGAGAAACAAAGAACAACAGAGAGGGGAGGAGAGGAATGTGGAGGGGGGAGAGGAGATGAGAGGGGGAGAGGGGAAGAGAGCAGAACAAGAAAGATGAACAGTCAAAGGTCAAGGGTCAGCGTCTCTGTCAGAACCATAGAGATGATTGATAGTTGATATATAAGTTGAGGCAGGTGACAGCACCTGAGCCTTTGTGTCTGTCTGTGTGTTTGTACGTGATGGAGACTGGCAGACAACATGTAGATGCATCACTGCCATGTACACAAGGATCACCATGTTCACTACACAACACTAACAACGAGGCAGAACATCATGTGATGTCATTGTGATGTCACAGTGAGGTCAAAACATGGCCTCACCCTCATCTCATCTACAGCTGACTAATATGAATGATGCTGATGAAAGTTACTTATTTGGCTTTAAAAACACACACACACGCACACACACACACACACACACACACACACACACACACGCACACACACACACACACACACACACACACACACACACACACACCACACACACACACACACACACAGACCAGCCCACCCCTTTCAGTTTGATTGACAGGGTGGGCAGATGCTGCTCTATAAACAGGTAACCTGATCTACAGAGCCCATCTGGTCACAGCTCTGTTCAATTCACACTTCACACAAACATGTGCACACACACACAGATACATAAAACACACACACACACACACACACACACAGATACATAAAACACACACACACCCTCTCCACTGACTCACACATTCACTCACGCACACGTTGAGAAACATAAAAAGATTTACACACATACATGACGCCTGCTCATGGACAAATATGGACCAGGTTCAAACAAATATGGAGCAGACTCACACACACACTGACTCATACACACACCTACACAAACACACACACACAGGGGTGAGTGTGTGTCTGTGTGCAGTGAGGCATCACCTGGGCAGGTCTGATCGCAGACAGAGGCCACAGGACGATGGTCTCTGCTATGATGTTGTCATGTTGTGATGCGACAGGATGTCAGACCTGACCAGGTGATGCATGACATCATGACATCATGACATCATGACATCATGACATCACCACATCACCACATCATCACATCACCACATCACCACATCATCACATCACCACATCACCACATCATGACATCATGACATCACCACATCACCACATCACCACATCATCACATCACCACATCACCACATCACCACATCACCGGTCTCATTATCACAGACACTGAGTCCACAACGTCTGAAGACCTGAGGACACAAAGAGACATGTCCTCAGAGACGGAAAGTGTCTTCACAGGACAGTGTCTTCAGACACACACTGCTGTGATTGCTGCACATGAAGACCTTTGAGCCATGAATCCAGATCATTCTGGCTTCCTGTTTGACGACTGTCTGGTCATGAGGCGGCGCCGGCGACCAGGAGCGGCGGCGAGCGCCTCCCTCGCAGCTCCTCTACACGCCGCCTCTATTTGTGAGGGACGGACTTGTGTCTCTGAGGTGTGAAAGTGAGTCACTCGTCTGAAACAGGGGCTTTATATTTCAGGCTGCTGATTGACAGAAGATAAAGATAGTGAGTGGTGGTGTCGGCGAACGCGGATCCACTCGTGTCCACGTCACATGTCCTTCTCTCCTGCACGTCTCCCTCGCTCGCCGTCTGATGGGAGGCAAGCTGAGACTAATGGCTACCCAGGATGCATTGTGCCACTTGTGTGCGCAGCAAGTCGAGGCTCATCCTTCCTCCTGTTGTTGCCACGGTAACCAAGGTTCCGAACACAGACACCGTCACCTGCTCAACTGGTGGAGACGTGAAGGACATTTCTGCTGTTTCTGTTTTCACAGTTGACACAGTTTACCACTAATAAGCTGTCAGTGATTGTTGTTATTATTGTAACCCAGTAAAAACAGTGAATAAAGATCAGCTGTTGATCACTGACAGGTGAACGAATGAAACGCACCTTCATCTGATTATGATAAACTCCACATATATAAATGCACATATAACAGGCCCCTTTGTTTGCAAACATTTTAATGAGGAAAATCACAAATTAAGCCTTTAAACTTTCATCGTTCATCACTGAGATGATTAAAAATCAAAGATGCACTGTATTGTTTTTTTTTAGGAAAATGCTAACTGCTGCTGAGTCCGCCAGGTCTTCCAACATGACACTGTGCTAAGCTAATGGCTACATCGAACCACCTCTCCAGTCATACAATAAGTTGCTGCCACAAGCTAACAGTTTGCAGCTAACCAGTAATTATGATCTGCAGCCTTTGCTTCACCCTGAAAGAATTTATCCCGATGTTTAGCCATTAGCATGTGTTAGCACGACGACCGTGGCGTGGCGCTGAGCGGCCCTGTGGCACGTTGGCATTTCAGAGTAGTAATTATCACAAACTAGTTGGAAATTGCAGCTGAGCCCTGGCCGGGGGTCAGAGGAATTATGGGAGAATGAGTCCTGAGAGCCAGGTGGGGGCGTGGCCTGCTGCCCGCCGGCTGCTTTGTTTGGGATAATAATAGATTTTAACAGCAGGTCTCTTCACCTCCTCACACGCTCCTCATTTCCTCCCTGCTTCCTCGCTTCCTTCCCTCCTCAGTGCCCCTGCATCCCTCCCTCCTTCTTGTTTACAACAAACATTTCCAGTAAACATAACAACAGAGGGCACCAACCTGTTGCTAGGCAACAATTACAGGAAGAACAGTGATGCGGGGCAGAGACATGGCTGACTGAGTGTGTGTTTGTGTGCGATGATCATCTCGCAGCAACGCAAACAAACAAACAAACAAACAAACAAACAAAGTTCCATAATAAACGTGTCACTGGGTTGAGGCGTATTTTGTCGTGTTATTATTTTTACACAGTACTGTTACTACTACTTTTTCTACACAGTACTGTTACTACTACTTTTTCTACACAGTACTGTTACTACTACTTTTACATACAACCAGGATCAGAGTATTTCTCCTACTGCTGGAAACAAATCAGACAAAAAGGTTTTCACAGCATCTGTTAGCCTGGTTAGACTGAGGCTGATGCCAGAGGTCAAAGGTCAGAGAGTGCTTCTTAACTTACACAGCCCCCCCCCCACACACACACGCACGCACGCTTGCACACAGTCACTAAACGCACAATATAGAAGTTGTACTATCAATTTACAGGAGGGAGATTTTTTTAAGGATCACTGATCGACTCTCGCTCTCACAATTAAACACACACACACACACACACACACACACACACACACACCCTGTGATGAAGACGGAAGCTTTCAACACACCCTCTGAGAGCACACACACACACACACACACACACACACGTTCCTTCAGCTGCTGAGTTGAAACCTCCCAGATGGCACATTTCAATCAGA
>JAFBJQ010004274.1:110381-154969 GCA_016785345.1 Trinectes maculatus | reverse complement strand
CGACAGCAGGAGCCCAGCAGCTTCCGGACGTGTGCGGTGGTCACGTCGGCTGGTGCCATCCTGCGCTCGGGACTGGGCAAAGAGATCGGTGAGTGGCGACCACATCTGCTCATTAATGCGTTTCTTACTTTTAATTTCTAAAGTTAAAAAAAAAAGCAGGATTCTGGAGTGTTACGACAGAGATCCGTTCCTGAGAATGCGTCGTAACCGAATTTCGACGTTAGTCGGAACATACATTCACATGTATTTGTATGTAGATAATAAGTTGTGCCACCAGATGTCGCTATAACACCACCCTACAATAAGAGTTTACTATGGTAAACTCTTACCAGCCGTCCATTTCACACAAGTAAACACAAGGCAGAGTAGCCTAGCTGTGCTGTGGAGGTGTTGGAGAGCTGGCAGGCGCGCTGAGAGACAGAGAGAGCGCTCACCAACTAGTTCCCTAGTTCCCGTGCGAAGTCTGTACATATTTACGGGGCAAACCGCTTAAGCCGAAACCAGGAAGTTCACGGGAGATGTGTCGTAACCACGAAAACAACGTTACTCGCAACCGTCGTAACACGAGGACCCCCTGTATTGTAAATATTAATGAAAAGACGCCAAAAACAAGAATGTGGCTAAGGAAAGAAGAAGATGCAGGATGAGGATGACACAGGACTGTCGACATAGACAAGACCATAAAAGTGAAAAGGACACGAACAGACCTTATTGGGCTTTATTAAATATTTACACTTCCCCTGCAGGGGGAACCGTTCGCTCATGTTATACCAACGTTGCAGCTGAAAACACCTGAATGTCACACATGGTCAGTGAACTCGTCTTTAACCGGTGCAGGACACAGTGGGCGTTGATACTTTTTCTGTGCAGGTGGAAGCCTGAGCAGCCGTATTGAAAATCTTTAGGATTCAAGCTCCACAGACAAATAAATAAACCAGAATCTAATTAGTTCTTGTCGCAGCCACAGGAGTTTCTTTATTAAAAGTGACATTTCAAAGTAAAAGCGGAACGCGGCGAACCGACAGTATCGTTAGTTCTCAGACAGTGGCCAGGACCTTTTGTTAAAGAAAGGTAATTATTCCAGACTAAATCTGCTGTTTGCTGTCTGTGTTGTTTTGTGTGGGCGCCGGTCACAGCTAATGGCCAAACTGCGGCGCTCCTCCATCTGTTTCAAATTAAAAGACTTCAAGCAGATCAGGTGGCACAACGTTTCACTCCACCGGGGTGGTAGTTTATTGTGAAACTTCTCCCAGAAGTGTTGAGTTTCATGAGAAGCAGCTTCACATCGTAAAAGATAAAACCCCCTGTCATGTCAAATCTAAGTCGACCAGTAACCATCATCATCCTCATCCTCATCCTCATCATCATCATCATCCTCATCATCATTATCATCCTCATCCTCATCATCATCCTCATCATCATCATCATCATCATCATCATCCTCATCCTCATCATCATCATCATCATCATCATCATCATCATCATCCTCATCCTCATCCTCATCCTCATCATCATCATCATCATCATCATCACTTGATTGAACGCGTCCACCTGCACCTGCAGCGTTTTGCATGACATCGCTTTCACTTTTCATTTTTTGTAAGTTGTCGAGCAGAGCAGATTGTAAGCGGGGTTGAGTGTGTGTGCGTACTGGGCTATATGTCTGCATTAGGGTGTGTGTGTGCTTGTGGTTTTATAGGCTTTGGCAGCTCTTTGGTTAGTGCGGAGAGTGTGAACTCAGTGACAGATGGCTTACTGGAAGAAAGCAGAAACCCCCCTGCTAACCGATCTCACAATGCCCTCAACTACACCCTACAAAAAGCAAACAACACTGAAAGGTAAACATAAAGCTAACGGTAACTAATACACCAAGTCACAATGCCCTCAACTACACCCTACAAAAAGCAAACAACACTGAAAGCTAAACATATAGCTAACGGAAACTAATACACCAACTCACAATGCCCTCAACTACACCCTACAAAAAGCAAACAACACTGAAAGCTAAACATAAAGCTAACGGAAACTAATACACCAACTCACAATGCTATCAACTACACCCTACAAAAAGCGAACAACACTGAAAGCTAAAAATAAAGCTAACCATACTGGAAATTAATACAGTCTGTCAACTACAGCCTACAAAAAGCTAACATTCAAAGCTTTTGTCAACTTCAGGAGATTAAGTTACTGTATTTTTTACTGTCAGTCGGATAGCGAGCCGCGCTCTGACAAGTCTCCTCTGCCGGGTGCACTACAGCTGCAGCGCACAGTCACTCCCACTCCTCTTTTCCTCCCTCTGCATAGCTCTACGCTTAGCTTGTGTAGCCCATATTATGGCACAATTCACTCCCTTTTCTCTTTCGACCCAACTCCGACTATTCTTTTTCTCCCATCCCAATCGTAGGACTGTGAGCAGATTACAACAATCTTCCGGTAACAACTTTCCACTAAATCCGTACTATTTTTGCCATTTCCCTAACCACTTGGTACTGCCTGGTGAAACAAATTCCATGAATTTAGTGTCTCCCGTTAAGGCAGCTTTACTGTCCGTATTTCTCATTATGACAACAATTTGTCCTGTACCGACAACGTGTCGTTGTTAGGACCTAATGCAAATCCACTACTACGTCGTTACAGCAAATTTGGAATTGCGTTGACACCGTAAGGTTTCCTTCCTAATTGCTGTCTCGACTAGTGGCAGTCACACTCACTTTCGCTCATCCACTCCCTTCATCTAAGCAATTTACTCACTCTTTTCCGGTAGAGCCCGCAGGCGAATTCACGCTCCGGGACTTTTGGCAGGTGTCCTGGACATCCTGGCTGTCGACAGACTTCGGTGCGTCGCTGCTCCTCCCGTCAGGCGATGGTGTCTTGGGATCTGGCTCGAAGGACCAAGTTTATTGGAGCTTAACACGCATCAATTTCAGCTCCGGCTGGACAGTGGACACACACAGAGGCACACAGGAGACGAGAAACTTTTATACACAGCTGCTGTAGGGAGAAGACACTGTTTGATAAGACAGAGTCTGGAGGTCTCCGTCCTCCCCCAACAGCTCTGCTCTTTTATTAAGAAAAAGCAAAAGATTACATGAGTGGGTGTTTCTGCCGCTGCGTATAAGCACATGATTACAAGCACATGATTACATTCTTGTTTG
The DNA here is from genome assembly GCA_016785345.1 of Trinectes maculatus. Classification (NCBI taxonomy): domain Eukaryota; kingdom Metazoa; phylum Chordata; class Actinopteri; order Pleuronectiformes; family Achiridae; genus Trinectes; species Trinectes maculatus. Next base: position 151,811 of record JAFBJQ010004274.1, on the reverse strand, counting down.
TGTTCACATACTTCAATATTTCTCCTAACACATACCTCACTCATCTACACCCCACGTGCTCGGCTGTTGGGTCCGGTCTCCAAAAGATAGCGCCAGGAAACCGAGCCGACAGCCAAGCAGAAAGCTACCAACATTCAAAGTTACAAATAACGCTAGCAAGCAAACGCCGCTGGAAACTAATAGACTATCTCCATCAACTACACCATACAAAAAAAACTAACAACATTCAAAGCTAACCACATCGACAGCTAATGGAAACTAATACACCAACTCACGATGCCCTCAACTACACCCTACAAAAAGCAAACAACACTGAAAGCTAAACATAAAGCTAACAGAAACTGATACACCAACTCACAATGCCCTCAACTACACCCTACAAAAAGCAAACATCGAAAGCTAAAAATAAAGCTAACCATACTGGAAAATAATACAGTCTGTCAACTACAGCCTACAAAAAGCTAACCACATCGACAGCTAATACAATATGACACTGATCTACACGCCACGTGCTCGGCTGTCGGCTCCAGAAACCGGGCCGACATCTGAGCAAAAAGCTAACATTCAAAGCGACAAATAAAGCTAACACTGAAAGCTAATGCCTTAAGTCAATGACTCCTTCAGCTACACGCTACCTACTCGGCTGTCAGATCCGGAAACCGGGCTGACAAGTGACAATAAAGTGACAATAAACTTTGTGGATACACTTGGCTCTATCGTAAAACAGAGACACACAAACGATTGTTAAGCTCACCTGCTCGGCTGTCGGATCCGGAAACCGGGCCAACAGCAGAGCAAAAAGCTAACATTCAAAGCAACAAATAAAGCTGATACACTCACTCACGACTCCGTCAACTACACGCCACGTGCTCGGCTGTCGGATCCGGGAACCGGGCTGACAAGTGACAATAAACTACGTGGATACACTTGGCTCTATCATAAATCAGAGACACACAAATGATTGTTAACCTCACCTCCTCAGCATTCAGGAACCCTGATTTCATGACTCCTTCAGCTACACGCCACATGCTCGGCTGTCGGATCTGGAAACCGGGCCAACAGCCGAGCAAAAAGCTAACATTCAAAGCGACAAATATACCTAATGCTTTAAGTCAACGACTCCTTCAACTACACGCCACGTGCTCGGCTGTCGGATCTGGAAACCGTGTCTGGATCCATCTTCAGCCACAAGCGACCCACAACTTGTAAACCCAACCTGGGACTGAATCTAGTGGGTTTGATTCGCATCTCTTGTCTACATTAACTTAAATTACCACCAATTTGGCAGACAAAGCACGGTTTTTGGTGCATTGCTGCCTCCCAGTGGTCCTACAACGTTACTGCTTCCTTCTCAAATTCTCATGACATGTCTCTCCACTCGTGCTGTGTCAGTCGCAGCCGAAATATTTTACATTTAACAAGCTACAGCTAACACAAAAGCCAGAAAGCTAAAACATAAGCTATGAAAACAGCCAGCAACTAAAATTTAACACTAAAGCTACAACAACATCTAACACGCTACCAAGGAAATTGGGCTGACAGTTGAGCAAAAAGCTAACAACATTCAAATCTACAAGTAAGGCTAACAAGGTTGAAAGCTAATACACTCACTCACGACTCCTTCAACTACAAGCTACGTGCTCGGCTGCCAGATCCGGCCTCCAAGAGACAGCAAGGAAACTGGGCCGACACCTGAGCAAACAGCTAACATTCAAAGCGACAAATAAAGCTAATACACTAACTCATGACTCCTTCAATTACACGCCACGTGCTTGGCTGTCGGATCCGGAAACCGGGCCGACAGCCGAGCAAACAGCTAACATTCAAAGTGACAAATAAAGCTAACACTGAAAGCTAATGCCTTAAGTCAACGGCTCCTTCAACTACAAGCCACGTGCTCGGCTGTCGGATCCGGAAACCGTGTCTGGATACATCTTCAGCCACAAGCGACCCACAACTTGTAAACCCAACCAGGGATTGAATCTGATGGGTTTGATTTGCATCGTTTGCCTACATTAACTTAAATTACCACCAATTTGCCAAAGCATGGTTTTTGGTGCATTGCTGCCTCCCAGTGGTCCTACAATGTTACTGCGTCCTTCTCAACTTCTCATGACATGTCCCTCCACTCGTGCTGTGTCAGTCGCAGCCGAAATATTTTACATTTAACAAGCTACAGCTAACACAAAAGCCAGCAAGCTAAAACATACGCTATGAAAACACTAAAGCTACAACAACATCTAACACACTACCAAGGAAATTGGGTCGACAGCTGAGCAAAGAGCTAACAACATTCAAATCTACAAGTAAGACTAACAACGTTGAAAGCTAATACACTCACAACTATTTCAACTAACATTCAAAGTGACAAACAAAGCTAATACACTCACTCACGACTCCTTCAACTACACGCCACGTGCTTGGCTGTCGGATCCGGAAACCGGGCTGACAAGTGACAAAGTGACAATAAACTACCTGGATACACTTGGCTCTATTGTAAAGCAGAGACACACAAACGATTGTTAAGCTCACCTCCTCAGCTTTCAGGAACCCTGAACTCACCACTCCGTCAACTACACGTCACGTCGGATCCGGAAACCGGTCCGACAGCCGAGCAAAAAGCTAACATTCAAAGCGACAAATAAAGCTAGTACACTCACCCACGACTCCTTCAACTACACGCTACCTACTCGGTAGCCACAGACTCAAACACATCACTATCATTTGTCTACAAGCCACAAAAAATACACTTTCAAACATCTAAATGATACACAATGTTGACTTACCTTCTCTGTCGCGGGTTGGGAGCCACATCCGGATTGAGTACCAGATCTGGGTCAGGACTCCAGCAAAACTTCCGGACTCATCTGGGGAAAAACGCACATCAACCATGATGTCACACAGCATGTAATTACACTTATAAGTTTAAAAAAAGATTAATATTGCCGTGTCTGGATAAAACATAAGCTATGAAAACAGCCAGCAACTAAAATCTAACACTAAAGCTACAACAACATCTAACATGCTACCAAGGAAATTGGGTTGACAGCTGAGCAAAAAGCTAACAACATTCAAATCTACAAGTAAGACTAACAACGTTGAAAGCTAATACACTCACTCACAACTATTTCAACTACAAGCTACGTGCTCGGCTGCCAGATCCGGCCTCCAAGAGACAGCAAGGAAACCGGGCCGACACCTGAGCAAACAGCTAACATTCAAAGCAACAAATAAAGCTAATACACTCACTCACGACTCCTTCAACTACACGCCACGTGCTCGGCTCCAGAAACCGGGCTGACAAGTGACAATAAAGTGTCAACGACGTGGATACAGTTGGTTCTATTGTAAAGCAGAGACACACAAACGATTGTTAAGCTCACCTCCTCAGCTTTCAGGAACCCTGAACTCACGACTCCGTCAACTACACGCCACAAAAAGCTAACATTCAAAGCGACAAATAAAGCTAATACTGAAAGCTAATGCTTTAAGTCAACGACTCCTTCAACTACACGCCACGTGCTCGGCTGTCGGATCCGGAAACCGGGCCAACAGCCGAGCAAAAAGCTAACATTCAAAGCGACAAATAAAGCTAACACGGAAAGCTAATGCTTTAAGTCAACGACTTCAACTACACGCCACGTGCTCGGCTGTCGGATCCGGAAACCGGGCCAACAGCCGAGCAAAAAGCTAACATTCAAAGCGACAAATAAAGCTAACACGGAAAGCTAATGCTTTAAGTCAACGACTCCAGCTACACGCTACCTACTCGGCTGTCGGATCCGGAAACCGGGCCAACAGCCGAGCAAAAAGCTAACATTCAAAGCGACAAATAAAGCCAACACTGAAAGCTAGTGCTTTAAGTCAACGACTCCTTCAACTACACGCCACGTGCTCGGCTGTCGGATCCGGAAACCGGGCCAACAGCCGAGCAAAAAGCTAACATTCAAAGCGACAAATAAAGCTAACACGGAAAGCTAATGCTTTAAGTCAACGACTCCAACTACACGCCACGTGCTCGGCTGTCGGATCCGGAAACCGGGCCAACAGCCGAGCAAAAAGCTAACATTCAAAGCGACAAATAAAGCTAACACGGAAAGCTAATGCTTTAAGTCAACGACTCCTTCAACTACACGCCACGTGCTCGGCTGTCGGATCCGGAAACCGGGCCAACAGCCGAGCAAAAAGCTAACATTCGAAGCGACAAATAAAGCTACCACTGAAAGCTAATGCTTTAAGTCAACGAGTCCAACTACACGCTACCTACTCGGCTGTCGGATCCGGAAACCGGGCCAACAGCCGAGCAACAAGCTAACATTCAAAGCGACAAATAAAGCTAACACTGAAAGCTAATGCTTTAAGTCAACGACTCCTTCAACTACACGCTACCTACTCGGCTGTCGGATCCGGAAACCGGGCCAACAGCCGAGCAAAAAGCTAACATTCAAAGCGACAAATAAAGCTAACGCTGAAAGCTAATGCTTTAAGTCAACGACTCCTTCAACTACACGCTACCTACTCGGCTGTCGGATCCGGAAACCGGGCCAACAGCCGAGCAAAAAGCTAACATTCGAAGCGACAAATAAAGCTAACACTGAAAGCTAATGCTTTAAGTCAACGACTCCTTCAAGTACACGCTACCTACTCGGCTGTCGGATCCGGAAACCGGGCTGCCAAGTGACAATAAACTACGTGGATACACTTGGCTCTATCGTAAAGCAGAGATACACAAACGATTGTTAAGCTCACCTCCTCAGCTTTCAGGAACCATGATAGCGCACACGGCCCAGCTAAGGCAGCCACATCCGGGTTGTGTACCACATCCGGGTCAGGACTCCGAAAAAGCTTCCGGACTCCTGCTCATCCGGGAAACAACGCACATCAACCATGACGTCACACAGCATGTAATTACACTTATATGTTTAAAAAAAGATTAATACTGCCGTGTCAGGATACATCTTCAGCCACAAGCGACCCACAACTTGTAAACCTAACCTGGGACTGAATCTGGTGGGTTTGATCCGCATCGTTCGCCTATATTAACTTAAATTACCACCAATTTGGCAGATTAGACACGGCTTTTGGTGCACTGCTGCCACCCAGTGGTTCTACAATGTTACTGCTTCCTTCTCAACTTCTCATGACATGGCCCTCCACTCGTGTTGTGTTTGTCACAGCCGAGTAGCTCAGTGGTTCACAACATTGATGTTGGTCGCAGACCCCGGGAGGGGTCTCAGGAGGGGGGGTGCACTAACAGAAGCAACAAAGCAGTAACGTGGGGCTGTGACGTCAGATCCTTTTCTAAATGTTTACATAAATACACTAAACATGTTCTTTTAGTTAAAGTCATCTCCTGACGTCAGTAAAACTCCTGGATCAGATCTATGATTATGATACTGTACTGAGAGTCAGTGTAGCAGCCACATTATTTCCTCTTTGTACTTGCATCATGTTGTATACATTGCTTTATTTACACCACTGCACATAAAGACACATACAAAGACTCTGCTGTCACCCACCTGGAGGTTTGGCTGCAGCAGATCTAACATTACATCTTTTGATAATTATCACAATTTTTATATCGGCTTGAGTTAACATGAGATGGCTTTTTCATCTTTTGTTATTTTATTCAGAATCAAAATGTGTTTTAAAAATAAAGAGCGACTGAATCACTGGGAACTGACCTGGGAACCATTAAAGTTCCAGCAGTGGTTTATCAACTGGCAGCTCATCACCTGAAAGGAAACAGCACAGACCTCAATTCACCACAATTATAGGTCTCAGATGGCAAAAAGATTTAATCTGTGCCAGGAGACGAGTGGGATTTTTGTTTTTACTCGATGATGCACCCATCACATCAGACCACTTCCACCATAATGCCTCACATTGGGCCCTTTCCAACCAGCGACCAGCTGCTTTGACGTTTTCTGGGTAGTTACCTAAAATTCACTGCGAGCAGGAGTCTGGAAGCATCTCCCGGAAGTGGACTCCTGAACCAGAGGACACTTAAAAAACACTTTTTCATATTTTTTTTCATATTTCAATCAAAACACAATCAGGAGAAACTCACGCTTAGAAGCACAGCATTCTCTGACACCAGACTAAGCAACAAATACACAATCTGTCTTTTCTTTATGGGCTTCTGTTGGACCTCTGAGCCAGTAACCTCCTGTTCTCATGCAGCGTGGTGTTTCTGGAACATGCACACACTGGTTCAAACCCAGTAGCAACAAATATTGACATTCGACTGTGGATGTCACCTGGTCTGCCACCTGAAGAACACTCAGCTGGAGTCACACAACATAGACAGTAAAGTATTTAACATAATCCAAAGGTCATAATGACTAAAAAGACAAAAACAGTAAGTCCAGTACAGGCACAACATGGGTTGAATGACACTGTGTCACTGTGTCACATATGAACAGAGTGATGATGTGTTCAAAGCAGCAGGAGGTGGGGTGAGAGGCAGAGGCGACAGAGCCAAACCCATATGCCAGAAAATTGAGATTTTAAGAATCACTATATCAAATTAACTAAAACCACAAACAGTTACTGCGTTGACAAAAAGCGGTCATCTCATTCTTGTCTGCAGATCAGTTTCACTTTGAGTTGGAATAGTGAGCTCTACATTCCCTTTAATTCCTTCCTGTGTCGAGAGCCTGGACTGGTGGAACTGCTGCAGAGCCACCTCTTCATATTTTCACAGTAAACAGTCACCCTCTAAAAACCCCTGCTCCCACTCCTTCATCTCTGAACACTGGCCTCCTTTCAGGGCCATTACTTAAGGGCCCTATTAATAATTTGACAAGTTTTCTCAAAGATTAATTATGGCCTGCTTCGAGGATGCAATTATGCAGGGTGGAGAGACTCCGGAAACGTTCTCCCGCTCAATAACCAGGCGCAATTTTCCACTTATAGAGCTGTCAGTGGGGAAGACAGGTTGTCATGCTCTCTGATGCAGGATCAGTTGAAAGGAATAAACAGCACTCACTGGAAAATGGACGGGAGTCAATACACAACTCATCTTTTCAAGCCAAGACAAAGTAAAGGTCAACCTGAGAATCACATGACAACACAAAGGTGAGTGTTCCTCTTGACAGAACCACACATGGCTGACATATATCTGATCCGGGAAGCCTCAAGACATCAAGTAACTACGGTTGATGCTCGTTGTCAATAAATGTCTTCATAACATATCACTGAAATCATGGACTTTTGGGATTGTTCAGCGATTTCTCACTCTAAAAAAATCACATTATTTAAAACAACAATTTTTTTCTTGGAAACATTCCGAGATCAATTCCATCATGAAAGGTTGTTGGTGTTAGTAAACACATAAAGGTGAGGTGACAAACTGCAAACCAGACACCACTGAGGAGGTGAAGGCTCCTCTGCCCCACAGCAGATGGCTGGTGCTGAGCCAGGCAGCCTGCACTCCTGTGTGTGTGTGTGTGTGTGTGTTTGTGTGTGTGTGTGTGTGTGTGTGTGTGTCTGTGTAAGAGTGTGAATACAGATACAATGCAGTGACTGTCCCTGAGCTGCCAGAGATAAGAACCACCTGCCCATCCCAGTCTCCCCTCTGTCAGGCTCAAACACACACACACACACATGTACGTGTGTGTGTGTGTGTGTGTGTATGTATGTATATATATATATATATATATATACAGTATATGTATGTGTGTGTGTGTATAGGTATGTATATAGAGGTATGTATATAATATATATGATGCTATTGCTGTTTTCTGTCTTGTGCAGCGCTGGAATAATAATACTAATACTAATACTAATACTAATACTACTACTAATACTACTACTACTACTACTAATAATAATAATAATAATAATATAATCCCCATCCTTCATCATGTCATATTTTAACAATGAAGCTATAACACTTCACATCATATACTAAATCAGAATCCTCCATGTTTGTGCTGTGAGGCGGGCAGAGAGGTGAGCCCAGAGCACAAAGAGCAGATTGTCCCTCCTCGCTGTGGCTCCATGATAACAATGAGCCATTCATTTGCCCCGTGATGGGCCCTAATTAATTCTAACTTTACATTCTGACCGACACCCATCATCCTGCTCGCTCCCATTTTCACATCCTTATAGATCTAACTGAGTAATCAATGAAAACATCATGAAAGCATTCTTTTCTAAAGTCACATTTTGTTGTTCTTTTGCACTAGTGAGAATGACTTAGAGCAACATTGTCACATTGTGCAGACTTTATAACTGGTTAAAACCAAATGACGTTGCACCCTGCGGGGACCTGCAAAGCCCCCACTGATCTGTGCACAACATCTTCAGGCCCCTGCTCTCTCCCTGTCAAACAGAGCCTGGCACAGCTTCCTCTTTCCTGCCCCACATCCGAAACACGGGGAGAGAAGAGAGCTGAATGAAGAGGACCAGAGCGGGGTGTGTGTGTGTGTGTGTGTGGGGGGGGGCACGCACACACACACACACAGTGCTCAGCATATTTGAGTACATTCCCTGTGAAAGCCAAGCACAGAGCACAAGTTCAATTTCCAACATCATGCTGGACATGTGTCTCATGAATAATTAGACTCAACAATGATTGATTTCTTTTTAATTAGAATTTTTTACTCAAATGTAGCTTTGCTTGTCAGACTTTCATTGGGGTTTGTGCAACATGAATGAATGAAATTGTCAAGAAAATAACTGACTTAATTACTGACACTGTGTACAAATTCACTCAAAACCAATGTGGGAGTATTTTGTTGCATAGTATCCTGTAGATAATGTTGATTTGCGAAGGAAACAAAAGGTTTTCTGACAAATCTCGTGGGGTGCACTCATTTACGCTGAGCACTGAGCATAGACACACACACACACACACACACACACACACATACGCACACTGTATATATTCTCTCTCTCTATATATAGCATGAGATGCATGGGAGGAGAAGGTGGTGGTGGTGGTGGAGGGGTCAGTGGGGTGGGGGCTGTACGGGGTACAAAATGAAGAACAGGCCACATTACAGTGATCATTTGCTGTGCTCACACCACTGCCCCAAAGAGCAGCAGTCTGTTTGGTGTGTGTGTGTGTGTCCACGCCGGCATGTGCGTCTGTTTGAGTGTAAACATGAAGGAGGTGTAGTCGACCTCCTTCCAAGAAACACATGGAAAATGCTCACACACACATCTACACACACACATCCACACACTCTGGAATGGTGGGGAACCAGGGGCTTAGCTTGGCTCAGACTCACCAGAACCCTGATAAGCAACGTCCTCCTCTGAACAGAGAGGATTATGGGTATGCCAGCACAAATAAGATCACAGACAGTAAATAGAGAAACTCTGTCGTCATGGCGTCGACTGCTCAGGTTGTGCAGGTTTCTGTAAAGTGTCTGAAAGCTTGTACATCACCTGTCAGTCCTCCGAGGACGCTTGTCTTCCACAGCAGCAGACGGTTGTCCTGGTTGGAGTCTCTGGTCACTGGACACACGACTGAAAAACAAAGCACACGGGGACAAAGCGGGACATAAGTAACTGTAAACAACTGCTTGTCTGCAGATGTGGACGGGATCTAAGGGACTACTTGCTCGAGTTGATGTTTTTTCTGAGGTCTCATTCATCCACCCAGAGCCTGGCTGCGAATATGTCCACAGCCTGGGTACATCAGAGTGTGTGTGTGTGTGTGTGTGTGTGTGTGTGTGTGTGTGTGTGTGAGCAAGAGACATTGAGTTTGGATTTCTAAGAGTCTCTTTCTTCAGGTTCATTGAGCACAGGTGACCACAGGAAGTTGTTTTCATGAGCTTTTCCAGTGATTTGTGTGTATATGTGTGTATGTGTGTGTATGTGTGTATGTGTATATGTGTTTGTGTGTATAGCTTAGGGCTGTCTCACCACAGGAACTTTCTATGGGCAAACACGCTCACCTGGACACACATGGAATTCCTAAAGGACAAACATTCCCATGTGTATCATTCATTCACTGTTAAGGAAAGTCAGTGTTAATGGGGGTGCGTTCAAGAGACCTGGTCGACCTCAGTGTCGGCTCTGACTTTTGCTGTGTGCCATGATGATGGTGAAGAGTGTACGGAGAGTTTTGCTCTTATTGTCTGGGATAAGAACCCCCCCCTCCCCCCCCATTCCTTGAAGAACCTTAGTGCCTGAACCTTAAATGGTCCGCTCTTCATTCCCTCCATCACGGCAGACACGTCTCGTTATTTTGATAGGCAACTTAACTCGCAGGAAAGTGCCACACTTGTGCCACAGCAAATGAGCTCAAACGAGACTCTGTTTTCTGTATTAATCAAGCAGGCATTCCAAGGTGAAGGAATTCTGTTGCTTTTGGCTGTGCTCCAGAGGCAGCGCGGTGAAATGACATGTTAAGTGTGCGGCTTGTTTTCTCTAACCTTGGGGTCCGAGCAATGAGGCAATCTCTGTCTGGTGGCCTGCAGCGAATCACATCTCGGAGCATATGGCCACTTCTGGAAATGCACATTCCGATTTGGGCTATTAGACTTAAAAAGTACATTTACATTCGTACAGGAGAGAAATATGTCCTTAATATTTCTTTACCCCATCCCTAAACAGAAACATCGGCTGATGTATGGATTACTGGAGGAGCATCCAGATGTTGGACCAATCGATATCATGTGAGTGAAAACACCTGAAGGTCTCTGCTGCCTTGAAATATTTTCCTTACAGACTTAAAGCAGAGCATTTCTCCAAACAGAGGAGCCTTTATCTTTGACATGGTGCACCTGTGCTCATTGCCGAGAGGAGGCTTTGGCCGAAGGCCTCTCTCTCTCTCTCTCTCTCTCTCTCTCTCTCAGTTTTCTTGTCACTGGTTGTTTGGAATCTGGAGGAATCTCAGGTATGTCGACAAACTCTGCAGCCATTGACAAATTTCTGTCTTCGGTCTGGGGAAACACACACGTGTGCCTCGGCTTGGCTTGGCTGTCATCATCATCAGCTTGTCAGTGTGCTGCACCTGTGGACGGTAACGAGACCCGGTGGCTCGCAGCGCAGCGTCACACAGCTGCCTGACACACAGGAGATCCATTTTGTCCAGCAGAGAGCACAGGGGACGCAGCATCGTCCGCCTCACACTGCAGACTGTAACATATCCACGTTGAAATGTTATCACCGCACAAAGTGACAAACAAAGGATCAGCACAGCATAAATATAGAGATCACATCTGCACCACGCTATTCCCTCTCCTGATGTGCTGGATTCTGCCCTATCGCCGTTAGAGCTACTCAGATTTGACTTGCAAATGACCTCATCCTCATTCCGTCTCTTGTCATTTCAATATTCCCCTTCATTCTCAATGCGGTGATTCAGGTAACACTATGCCGCTGCTACTGAAAAAGGAGAAGTGGATCTGAAAATGACAGCTGAGTCAAATAAAATCAGAAATGCAAATATATTTTCCTTAAAGCCAGTTTCGTGCAACCGTGCTGCGACCTGCAGCTACAGATGACCACACTGCTCATTTCACATGATCACACACATCATTTAAAAGTTCATGTGAAATTGGCTTTAGTGGAATCACTGGCTGATTTCAGTGACCTCCTTTTGTCTGTTAAGTCAGTAAACAGTGTTTAGCTAAAGGTATATGAATGTTTAATATCGGCTTTTCTTTCCAAAAAAACACACATTTACTAAATTGTATAATTCAAAGTCTGTTGCTGATTACGCACACGCGTTATGTATGCACCGTCTCAACACACACACACACACAGAGACTCACACATAATTACCGCCATCACACACATCCACACACTAAATGCAATGTGGTATAGTGAGCTGTCAGACCGCACTAATTCCTCTTTTTATGTGTGTCTGTCCTGCTGTGTAGCAGGGGGATCAGGATTGCCTTTCAGGATAACAACTGAAGCTCTAAGCTCTGTCTGTGTGTGTGTGTCTGTGTGTGTGTCTGTGTGAATAACAATTGGCTGCTAAGCTGTAAAGAGCCTCGCAGCCACTGTGTCGCCAACAAATATCCACTGGCTGTCAGTGACGAACCAACCTTGTGTGTGTGCGTGTGTGTGTGTGTGTGTGTGTACACGTGCAAATGAGCCAACTTCCTGTGGTGGATTGAAGTTAAGTGCCTCCAGTCGGGCTTCATTGTCTGGGCCAAAGCCTCGGAAACACACAGTGAGTGGATGCATGTGCAAGAAGACTCATGCACATATGCACATTTCAGGTTAGGTTTTTAGAAACGTGCAAATACTCGTCTCCTACTCTGCACACGCTCTCTCTGTCACAGAGGTAGAACCGAAAAGTTCAGTTCACCTTTCCTTCACCTCCCACAGCAGCAGGGCTGAGCGCGTCTCCGCGTCTGTCTATAAAAAGCAAACGTGGAGCATCATAAAGGCCTGACGTTGTCGTGTAAGAGGATGAATGGAGGACAATGTAGCTCCTGGGATTAGTCACGCGGTGAAAAGAGGACGAAGCAGAGAACAAGATAGTCGGGTATCACCTCCTTTCATTTTCTGGAGTAGTTTGAAAGCATCATGAAGCGTGACACCGACACAGCACCAACTCTGTGGAAAGTAAAACCACACTTAGGTGTCTGTGTGTGTGTCTGTGTGTGTGTTTTATCTTTGAGCTGTACGTGTGCACCTCATTCAGCCGCCCACGTCGGAAAACAAGAAAAGTTCAGCTTCTGAGAAAACACTTTCACTGGTAGAGAAGGTGTGGCAACACCTGCAGTTTCCAGCAACTTTTCTGCAGCGATACAGTTTTTTTAAAAAAAAAAAAACAACCCAATAACATCACAAACACAACACAAACACAACACGCATGTTCTGTCTCTGCTAGAGCCTGACTCTATCCCATCATCACCGCTGAACATTAAAAACCACAGGAACAAAGTCCAGATGCAAACAGGAAAGTTAAAATTCACTAACGCTGCAGTTTGAGTCCATTTCCCCTGATGAACTCAACATTCCTGCTGCCAGCAGGTCCAAGAAGTCTTTTCTTTTCCTTCTACATGGATTATCTGAGTAAACCAGGCTATGATTGGGAGCCAAATAATCTACATGTCTGATTTGACAGATTCATTGACAGATTATAAGGTTACACAAACCATCATCTCAACCATCAGCACTGTGACTCTGAGATGAAGCCGACTATCACATTTTATTCTGCCACAAAGCTCATGTGACAGTGTTTCAGGATGACTCATCTCTCCTTCAGCCCCGTGTCCCCGTCGCTCCCTCGGAGCTGTTTGATTGCCTCAGCCCGCTCAGCAGACAGACAATGCGTCCATGAAGAATAGCCTCGCTTCCTTCCTGTCTTCCTGTGCTACATTCTGCCTTGGTGAGCAGAGTGAATAGGCCGCTCTGCCCCACAGCCGCCATCAACTGCAGGGGCCGCGGCGGCTAAAACCAACAAAGAGCCGTTCTGAGCCCATTCCCCCCCCCCAAATCACCCCCACCCCCCACCCCCCACCCCCTGCTGCCAAATCACAGGGACTGCAGATAAACACCCTCTCTGCACTTCTACACTACTTCTATATATTTTCCTGCACTGGTTGATATGGCAACAGAAAGAACCGTTTTCGCTTTTGCACAAATTCCACCTTTAAGCAACATATTTTAGGATAAAATAGCAAAAAGAAAATAAGGTTTTTGCACAGCAGAGATTCAAGCTTCCCTTGTAACGCACTTTTCCCTCAATATCACAAGTGGAAATATTCCTGCCTTAAATGATACACCATATATTCTAAGAGAATATATGATGTATCATTTTTTTCTCATCGCATTCATCTGATTGCTCTCCCCACCCCCCACCCCAACAAGACGACCATCTCCATATGGGAATACCAAGTAGGAGCAGGTAGCTGAGAGGAGCGCCGCGGAGCCAAAATAACCCCCCGACTATTGAAAACAGGATGAATGCATGCCGGGCTGAATACAGGGTAAACTGTTAGCTCTTTGTCATTCAAAGTGATGCTGTTAACCCTTTGCCGTCCCTCTTCCTAACAGCCCACCACTCCTCCTCCTCCCCTCCCCTCTTCATTCACCGCTGAGACAATGCAGGGAGGGAGGAGGCCTGCGACTGGAAAGCTAAAGGCCAAACACAAAATCAACTCTCCACTCTCGGTCCTCTCTGCTACCATCTCCTCTCATCAACACTTCAAAATAGGTGAAAGTTGATAATTATGTAAAGGAACCCCCCCCTCCTCCCCATCACTCAAAGGCTGAAGATTAATAACAAACAAGTGAGTGCAGGTTGCGCCTTAGTGTGTCAATCACAGCTCTGAACGCACACTGCACCACAAACACGTCCGCGCGCTGTCAACAAGTGTCAGGACCTACGCTTCCCCTGCAGGGAAGTTCACAACCAAACAAAAAAAAATCCTAGGAAAAGATCCTGAGGAACGTGGATGAAATGAACCTGGAGCCAAGAATGTAAATAGTGAGTTTACATGAACAGTTGGATTAACAGGACAGAAAATACATAGACAAACCAGGTTCTGAAGGGGATGTTCACTATTTTCACTACAGACAAAATGAACATCATGAACATCACGTGGTGACGCCGCTGCGGAGACAAAGCGACATTGAAAGGTCGATGACAGACGTCTGCCTTGCACTAATACGCAACGCAACAATAAATGCACATAACACACAGTGTGAGGAGATCATCAAAATGAAGAGAGAAATCATCCACCAGACTTTAAGGTTGTTTAATTTCAAACGTTAATATATTTGTCTAATTCATAGTGAACTATTCATCCAACTCGGACTCCTACAGGTCGCCGCCAAGAGCCGAGACAGAACAAGGTGACACATTTAACATGCGTTCTCAAAATAAATATTTTTCATTATAAAATAATTAACATTCAAATAAATATATATTTTTAACTTTAAACTAGGCAATGATGAAATTAGAAAATAGCCCCCCCCCCATAAAACATCACTGTGCAATTTACAGGTCAAAGGAATAAGATTTTTTTTTCTGTGTAAATTACATACAAATGATTGATATACATTCCAGTGAATGTAAAAGCATTGTATCAGTGAAGTTTACCGATTCATAAACATGTGAATTTATCAAGGTGTCGCTGAGGTGGCAGAAAACGTTTCACAGTTTAAGTATTATTATATGTACAAAAATAAAACATCTGCCAAAGTCATTTCTACTTTACACAGAGTTAGTAACAGGAGTCGGTTCTCAGCACATTAAGATGGATTAAATGTTAAATGAAAGGCTGCTCATTTGGACTCTCGAAGCAACAACATCAACAACTTTCCAAATGACGAGGACAAACAGTAGCTGAACGTGTCTTCATACCTTTCAACATGTGGAGTGCTTATTTTGGTTTTACCTTTCAAGTGAAACTCATAATGCTCGGGTCAGTGAACGCACCTCCAGTCTGGGACTGGTGAGCATAAATGATGGAAAACAAACAAACAAACAAACAAACAAACAAGCACAACGGCGTCATCTGCCTCAGATGATCAGACCTTTCCACTTGTGAGCTGCAGGAGAGAAGACGTATCCGTCAGCACAGAGTCTCCGTCCTGCTGTATTTCAACACACACGAGAACCTCGTCTACGTTTGCTTGGGAACGTCCTCACAGTGGACCGGTCTGGAGTTCTCGCACCGACAGCCGGGTCGAGTGACTCGGTCGTAGCAGCTCTGGCACGCGGCGACACAACCTTTAGCCGGGAGGTAGCACAGGAGGCAAGGGAAGAGCAGGGTGAGGAGTGACACGGTGGTCCAGCGGACGCAGCAGTGGGACTGCGAGCAGGAGAAGGGCTTGTCTGCGCACGTGTCCTCGTCGTCACTGGAGCAGTGGTAGAAGAGTCCCTTAACGCAGCAGACGCATGTCCCGTACTCCACCGCACTCTGCGCAGAGCAGACGCAGCGGCGGCTGCACATCCAGCAGGAAGGAAGCACGCGAGGGCGAGCGCACTCTGAACACTGGCACCGACCACAGCTCTCACACTTGTTTGCGTGTTTGCTGACATTAACCGAGCCGGCGCTGCCCGGCACCGCCACCACCGCACTGGATTCATCGTTCAGGGGCTTCAGCTCCTCTGAATTCAGCTCTGCGCGTTTGGGCTGGGCCCTGATGATCTGGTCGGCGAACGCCGCGCTGCTGATTAGCCGCTGGCCTGAGGAGGCGCTCCCCTCACTAGTCCTGATGCTGCTCTGGCAGTCCTCCGCAGCACAGGACCTCAACACACCCTCTCTGGATGAGACGGCAGTGTTGATGTTCCCGTGCTGAGTCAATGGATGCAGGTTATGGAGATTATTAGGCCGCTCCTCTCGGGTCTCCAGCTGCACGCTTGTCCTGGAACCAGGTGATGACGCTCCCTCGTTGTGGTGTCTTTGTTGAGAGGCTGGAGACCTGTGGGGGACAGCTGGTCCCTCTGTATACTCATTACAACTTCCTGTTATCCTGATCTGATCCAGAGATAGCACCGTCACTGTTTGGGGCAGCTGCCCGTTCATGGGCCCGGGATCTGGTGGACCATTGTGAATCTGAGGAGCCAGCAGCTGTGGTCTCCCTTCGTCACGCTGCGCGGCGGCCAGGTTTGAGGATGGCGGTGAGCGTCTGTGCTGTCCTCCTCCCCCGTCGCTGTCGTTCTGACTTCTGGAATCCATCTCGGGAGTGAAGGGCCACTCTGGCTGGCGTGGGACACATCTGAAGTCCTGCAACAGGAGCAGACGGTTCATATCTGTCTCTGACGAGCCATGCAAATGATGCCATGTAAATCAGAACTGTTATCACGACAGTGAGATAAGGCCGTGGAAACGCTGCACTGTTAGCGACAGGGACGGGTACATTTGGTTCAGCGTTATTCGTTCTATGTAACCAAACGCTAACGTGTAAACAAAAAAAAGCTAACAACTGTTGGTTTAAATGAAAAAGGATTTTTGTTCTAACACAATATTTGTACCTGGAATAAATAAGTACTAATAATCACATAGACAGACGGTTATTTATCAGTGGACTCGTTACATTGATACAGTCGTCCAGTTCCAACCGGCCCTTTGATGGTGACCACAATGCTGATGTGGCCCTCTGACACAATGTGTTTGACACCCTGCTGTAATCCAACACATTCAAATGCACGGCCTTGTTTTCACCAACATATCACATTAAAGTAAAGAAAGTGTCAGTCCTGGCCTTAATTCTTCCTCGTGTTAATTAGCTTTCAGATGCCTTCTGTTGGGGCGGGTTAACACCCCCCCCGCCCCCCCACTCCCTCTTTTCCTTTCAATGACAATACAGGAAGGGCTTTTGTGTGTCGAATGACAAATGGCCTTCAGCAACCTTCACCACTCGCACACGTTTACAGTCTGACACTTGCTAAGAGAAGATGAGTGACGGGATTAAAAAATAAACTCCAGGGCATGAATGAGGCCATGTGAAGTGTGAGTGATGTGTTCAGGGGCAGCGGGAGTAAAGCACTCTGCCGCTCTCTGAATCACGCTTCTTTAGGTTGTCTGAGTTTTTCCACTCTGAACCGAGGGATCGTTAGGAAAACTCTGAATTTAACCAATTAAAGGGGTAAATATGGGCATTCCTATAGTTACACTGTTTTCCAGTGTGCGTAACTGATTAAGATAAAAAAAAAAAACAACAACACAGGAGTGTAAGGCCATAAAGGTGACAGGGCCTCTGCTGTCAGGGCCCCGGCCCCGTGACACTAAGGACATAAGCCATCATCTTACTGCTGCTGCCATATGGTTTTGTGTTTTACAGTAACTGTAGGTGTTGTAACCATGTTGGGTGGTGTTGTGTTTGTTATTATTTGTTGTGCAGCACTTCCTGTTTGCAGAGCTGTTGTGTAAATGTTAGTGTTTCGTTATTAGGAGGAGGAAATGTGAGTTTCAACATGTGCCAGCCTGGACACACTACTTCCTAACAGTGTGTGTGTGTAGGGGGGGGGGCGTGTGCTACACGGCTGTGACCAGTGGAGTCACAGTGTGGAGACAAACACCTGTTTGTTTACACCTGAACATGGCGTCAGACAGGACGCGTCACGCAGCAACACCTTACAACACTGTAACACTGTAACCCGCATCGACACAACACAACACAACCCAACCCAACACAACCCAATGTGACTGTGCACCATGTTGCTGTCACTGAACCAGTGTGTGTGTGTGTGTGTGTGTGTGTGTGTGTGTGTGTGTG
The DNA here is from genome assembly GCA_016785345.1 of Trinectes maculatus. Lineage (NCBI taxonomy): Eukaryota > Metazoa > Chordata > Actinopteri > Pleuronectiformes > Achiridae > Trinectes > Trinectes maculatus. Next base: position 133,661 of record JAFBJQ010004274.1, on the reverse strand, counting down.
TGTGTGTGCTACTCACCGTGGTTCCGACCTCTCACAGTCCGCGGAGGTGACCTGGATCCGCCGGGTGACTTTGTTTCCTACGTCGGTGAAAGTCTGCGGAGAAGTTTCCACACGCAGCGCATTTTGTCCCGAAGCGGCGCAGCAGTCGTAAACTCCCGGGTTTTGGCGCAAGAGCACGAGGCATGAACGCAGCGGAAAGTTTGTTGCGGAGCCGCAGTGTGACTGCGCTTCTCCTGCAGCGGGTTAAAGTCCAGATCTGAGCAAACCGGATCCGTGCGTTAAATCCAACAGCCCCGACTGGCCGCGAGACCGTGTCCGCGTGTGTGCGGCTGGACTCGGGTGCGCGCGGACAGGAGGTCGGGACAGGAGCTGGAAATGGCGTCAGGCTGAAGGGGGAACACTGAGCCTGTTGTTACAGCGGATATCTCGCATCCGGTGCTCCGCCTTTGGCAGGCACACACACACACACACACACACACGCACACACACACACACACACGCACACACACAAACAGCAGCTGATCACCACATGATCAATGCAAATGACTGGGATCAATATCAGTCAATATATTGTTGATACAGGAGGTTTGAAGAAGTAATAAATTACATCTGTACTTTACTATGTTACCCCAAGTTCAAAGTTCAAAGTTATATATATATATATATATATATATATATATATATTTGTCTTTCAACATTAAAATGCTTTTTACATGTAAATTTTCCATAACAGTAAATATTTTGCTCATTTTGCATAATCACTACCTTTACTTGTAGAGGTCGTGGGAATGCTTTAGCTGAGCTACTTTATAATCTGGAGGATTTAAAAAACATATATTTGTATTTCTGGCGTAAGTGGATACTTAAGATTTTAACAAGCCTGTGAATATTCTCATTCATCCAGGTCATTGTTATCTCAAGGAGACTGAATCGAACACAACTGGATTTTTGGATTTTTTCAAAAAGGCAAAAAACCAAAAATCCAGTTGCGTTTGATTCAATCTCCTTGAGATTAAGATTTTAACCCAATGCTGCTACACTGTTGCACGACTGTATTTTTTGTATTGTTATTGTATGTGCATATAGGTGATATAGGTATTTATAGATATATATGTATATAGTGTATAGTATACACTGTACACATTGCACATTGTAATAGTATACACTGTATACTATTACAATGTGCAATGTGTACAGTTACCGCACTTTATCTATATAGTGATATATTTAGTTCTCTTAGTTTCTTGTTGCAATGTTTTACTTTTTTACTACTTTTTACTACTCTTTACTACTCTTTATTATCTTTTTAATGCTGATTTCCTCTTGCTATCCCTGTGGCTGCTGTAATGGTGAAATTTCCCCACTGTGGGACTAATAAAGGAATATCTTATCTTATCTTATCTTATCTTATCTTATCTTATCTTATCTTTAAATGTGGTAGCGTAACACTCACCTACCACAACTGAAATTTATGTATTTGGAGATACTAGAGAAAATCAGTCATTAGAAAAATAATATTATTTTTGCCCACATGGAAAGTTAGAAATAAAAATAAAATAAAACATAAAAAAGAGCTGCAAACATACGGAAAAAGCAGACACCAGACATACTTGACAACAACAACATATTGTGTTTACAGCAAATGTCCTGGAAAAACTGTGGGGCAGCGCCCTCGTGTGGAACATCACAAACACCGCAGGTTTTAAATAACGAAGGCTAAAAAAATCAAGTCTGAATAATCAGATCATAAATGAGATTATTAGATCATTCAGATCAGATTCAGTGTCCCCCCCCCCCCCGTACACTATATGAGCAGTACACTATTATACTATTAAGTCCAATACAAATAGAATACAGATGCGCCCTCTGCCTTTTGGTTTGTTCCCTCTCATCACTTTCCTCCACAGACTCTTGTACATTTAATTTTCCTCATTTTCACATCTGTGCAGCAGCGGCATCACGTCTGATATCCTCAAAAGACGCATTTTAGCTGATGAGCTACGCAGCTGAGGGGGAGGACTCAGTCTGATGACTAATTTTCCTCTTATTCCACACTAACATCTTGCTGATTATGTAAACACAGCCAAGTGGACACACAACCCTCATTTCCTTCCTTACCTAGGATACGCTCTTCTCCTTCAATCACAACGGTTCCCTTATGGGACTTGGTGCAATCAAGCGTGGCCGTCTAACAGTGAGGCCCTTCATAGGCTGTAATCCTGCACCACCCGACATTAGCAATGACTCAAAACCACCAAATGAAGTCACCCTCAGTATTTCTATTGACTTGATAAATAGCAGAAAGTGGGATTACTGTTCTGCAAGACACATAAGAAGATAAATACGTTTCCAGCACATTTAAGTCACCTTTACATGAACAACATGATGACAGACAATAATACTGCCTCAGCTGTCTTGTCTTGGGGAAATATTTTGATGCACCTCGACAATAATAAAGACAACATAGGTGAGTATTACAAATAATATACACAAATACAATTATCCATTTACAATGGGGCAAGGGAGTGCTGAAAAAAGTTTTTTTGTTCTGTGCCAAATTAAATTGCCTTTTTCTTTTTTTCCCTGGATGTCAGAGCAGTGAATCTCTTACTCACACCGGGCTGGACAAAATAAGCTGCACATAAAAGAATAGATTGAAAGCTAAAGCCCCTGTTGGTGCAGGAGATGAACTGCGGCTGGATTGTCAAGCAGACAGTGCAAACACTTTGAAATAGCCTGCGTCAGAGTCAGTCGCCTCTCCGGGAACACAGAGTGAAACGAGCCCCTGATCCCTGGAGATGAGTGGGCCATCGCAGCTGTTAGCTTCTCTATCGACTCAGACATGTCTCCAGCCATATATATATATATATATATATGTGTGTGTCTGTGTGTGTGTGTGTGGAGAACATGGAGAACATTATCAAAGAGGTGTGAAACGACTACAACAACAATTACACAATCCCTTCCCGTATAGACGAGCTGTTATTCTGTATATATGAACAGCATGACCCCGTGGTGTCCACAGCTGTGGACTCGTGTTGACTCCTCTGCCACGTCTGCTCTTCAGGACGATACAGAGGATACGCGCGGCACACAGAGGCCGTGCTGCTATGGATGCTCATCCTGTGCCTTGTCGAGCCACAGTTGGAGCGGAGACAAGGGAATCACAAGTTGCTGTTGGTGCTGCGAGTCGTGATATGGGTACTGAGCGAGTCTCAGCCAGTCACGCTTTTGTCTGGTGTGCTCAGAACCCAGACACTGATTGGCTGAGGATTCCATCTACAAACAATTTAATATAAAGCTACATTAAAAACATAGCCGATATGAGAATTATTCAATTTGGCCCCGGCACATTTTAATACCGTCTGGTTATTAAATAAGCCTCTCACCCGGCTGGAGACTAAATGACTGAATTATTAAGCCTTTTTTTAATTATTTTTTTTATTTTGTAGCCTTTTAGAGATGGATGAATGGATTCATCTATTTAACTTGACTGCAGCGCTGTAAGAAAAAAGCTCAGTCACTATAAGAAGCCACATGTATTACTACCTTATCTGAAGCCGCTGTTCTGAGACTGGATTGATGACTCTTCATAATAATCGTACGGCCCATTAAAACACCCCCTTCCTGAGTATTAGTGCTTTAAATGAGACAGATAGCGCTAATATATTGATTAGCGTGCACACCTCATTTCTGTCTCATTGATTATTTGCTCGCTCTGACCTTACTCACTTCCTGTCCTGTCAACAGGCGTATGGATTTGAGCTCATTAAGCTGTCGGGGATCAGAGGTCAGCTGAAGTACGTCTTCATCACAACGTGACGTGTCCGGAAAAACCAGAGGGAGTAATATCAGAACAAGGCTTAAGGACATAATGATATGCATTGAAGGATATTATTATATATGAATAGTGGAGAAGAAGAAAGCAAACTCACTGAGTGAAAATCAAAGTGTCTGCAGGCAGCGCTGTGTAGTATATATACTGAAATACTATTGAAATACTATCTAGTCCTTCACCACTGAGTCTGTGGTGTCAGGTCAGAGCTAAGAAACTCTCCACAGGGTTTAACTTAAGCCTCTCTCTCTCTCTCTCTCTCTCTCTCTGTGTGTGTGTGTGTGAGGTGATATAAAGGGATGGAATTGTGAGCACTGTGGAGAGTGACTGGAAGCCAAACAGGTCCCGATAAAGAACCGGATCTCAGGGCCGGCTCTGTCCAGCTGGGGTCACTGTTGCTATATGTTACATCAGTGTGTGTGTGTGTAGCACTGCTTCCTGTTTACTATCACACTAGGAGCCAAACAGACTGATGGGTTAAACTCAATGTGCGTCGTGCTACTTGTTATTTGACCTATAAGGTCGTATAGTGTCTTATATGCATCAAACTGCCTATAATGTTCCAGGTTGTTGAATAAATTGGCTTCATTTTAATCATTGGTGAATATAAAAAAGACACATCTTCAATGTGCGATATCTGAAGGAACGAGCCGTCACATTTGCACATGAAAGACAGTGTAGAGGTGACAGACGAGATCCACAGCAACAGATGAAATCATTTCCAGGAGCAGAGATGTCAGAGATAGTGTTTTTTTTTAACTGTACACAAAGGAGTCGAGTCGAATATAGTGAAACCGGAGGGGGGGAAAAAGAAGAATGAAATGGCATCGTCATGGAAACATTTTCTTTTGGCAGGAGCCGAGCAGTGATTCTCTCTGCTCCCAGTGGAGCAGAGTAAACTGTGAATATAATAATGTGATAATGCATCTGATGAATACAGGGGGTGTGGTGTGATGCTGTGCTGTGCAGACTCTCTCTCTCTCTCTCTCTCTCTCTCTCTCTCTCTCTCTCTCTCTCTCTCTCCCTCCAGAAGGTGTCACTCCACACGCTGCAGCCATGTCTATAACTACAGCAGCAGCAGCAGCAATAATAGAGGACATATATTAATGAAACTCGCTTATCCAAGTTACAGGACACAAGTTCACTCCATAAAAGTTTGTTCAACCTTTCACATATGATATGAACCTGCTGTGTGATGAATCTCTCTGGAGGAGAGACAGTTTCCACTGTGGCGGTTTAATCTCACACACACACACACACACGCACACACACACACACACACACACACATCCCCAACCTCACGCAACGATTTCTACCGAATCATTACTGTACAGTGGCACGAACCTTTCATCCTCCCCCTCCTCAGAGTCACTGGAAGCAAAATTTGATTTCCGCCTCATAAATCTCTCCATAATGCGATATCGCCAGCACTAAATTGCTACGATAACCTTTATCAGAGTAGAGGTGAAAGCCCTGAATCTCTCAGTGGTTATTTCTCTTCCAGACTGGAGAAACAAGGAGGAGGAGGAGGAGGAGAGGGATAATAGATATTTTCCCTCGGGCAGAGCCATGGACACCTCAGTGGCATCACTGAGTCACCTGGATCAACGCCAGTGATCAGCGGTGTAAAGAAATGTATGGAGGCGAGGGAGATGGACGGACGCAGGGTGGGAATAATCTGCAGACACAGACTCTCTGACTGTGAGTCACTGACGCTCTCTCAGTACATCTTTGTCTACTCGTCCACAGGCCAGGCCTCACTGAACCCAATCAGCCTGTCTGTCTGCCTCTCTGCCTGTCTGTCTATCACTGAAACAATCGCACACTTTCATTTCCTAACATTTACATTACTGCAGTCGTCTCCGAATTGGCACAAATCCTTGTAATTCAGTGTTTTATACTGGAAAAAAAGGGGTTTTCTTTGTTTTTTTTTCTTTTACCAAAAGCTTATTGTTTCCTCCGTTCAGTCAACACACAACACAGTCTGTGTTTCTGTTGAACTGGGAAACGAGGCTAGGAGCTAAAGTCTGCTACATGACTGAATAAGCTGAACAGAAACTGCACTTCACTTTCAAATCAAACACTCGATGTACTAAAGATGAAAAAGATTCCTGGTGTTGATAAATCGTGGCGATGCTGAGCCAGTTCCACTTTTACTTTCATCACTGAAATGGGGTGAAACAAGGGCAGCATTGTAAGCAAATCCCCACCAGCCTCATGTTGCCAATCCACTCATGCTAATTATCAATAGCGCCTCTCTCTGTTTACGATTTAAGATTACATCGTCATTTCAGGTCAACACCGGTTCCAACGAGTAAAACTGAAAACTGAGAAAGGAGAAGGTTACTGTTTGCTCTCTTGGTAAAATCCTGTTCAACGAGTTCCAGCAACACAGGTGATGGATGAGTTGGATGAAATATCCAACAGCTCGGAGCCAACATGGCCGGGTTTTGGCAGGACGAGGTAATAACAAGTACATCTCTCCTCCTCTGGCAAGCAAACGAAGCAACTCTCCCAGAGAAATTAGAGTCAAATTTACAAATCTCACAACTTTAAATGTAAAACTCCAAACTCATAAATATCAGTGGGACGGTACCAGCAGTCCATGAGCATCCAGATTCCACACTCGGATCGCAGGGCCATTTTAGAGAGCTGCGTCTTTGTTGAGTCGAGTCCCAATATGTCTGAGTTTAGAAAAGATGAAGTTGTTGCCAAAGCTGCGCAGCAATAAAATGGGATTTTAGGTCACAGCGGGAACAAGCTCTTACTCTAACTCTGCGTGTGCACGGGCAAAGACAAGTGGATCTTTAGCCTAATGCCTCCACCGTCGCATCTGTTCACTGTGTCAGGAACAACCATTCGTTCCGGGTCATGTGAGGTTAAAGATGTGATGTTCTGTTCCCGGGTGTGAATAAAACCTAAGATGCCAAATGAATCTCAGCACCGCTCACAAACAGCTTCCTGGCTCAGACACCATGTGTCTGTCACCGGTGCTGGCTCCGGCGATGTGTCACTCTCCGTCCCTCCTCTTCCTCCCGCCTTTAAATCCTCTCCCATTCTCTCATCCAGGCACAAAAGGGTCTATAGTCGCCGTTGGAGCGGTAGAAAGGGCCTTAATGTTTTCAGGAAGCCACTGATGCTTCAGCCATACCCAATGTGCCATGAGCCAATGGTGGTTCTGCAGCCGAGCAGGCAGAGCAATCTGCTGTGGGGCCGGACGTGAGCGGACTGGAGAGCAGCGGTGTGGAGAAGTGTTTAATGGCCGAGGCTGCAGAGTCAGAGTCAGAGTCAGAGTCAGAGTCAGAGTCAGAGTCGGACCTGTGTGCCTGGTGCCTCCGGTTATGGATTAATATTGTAATTGTCTGTTCTGCCGAATAACAGAACCGTGATCTTATTAGTGGAGCGAACCTGCTTGTGGATCAGACACTTCTGTTCACCGTGGACTGCTGGTGTAAACAGAAAAGACCTGGGACTGACGAAGAGCTGAACAGATCCAAAAACACTTTGTTTCCACTGCACTGAGCTGATCTGGTCTGTTTTGGAGATGAAGTAATGTTAATCACAAACAAACTTTTTGCTTTGTGGCACAAAGAAAGAAAAGGGCATCTTGAGATGGGACGATTTAAACAACAAACACCAGGCGTTAATAAAAGCTTCTTTTCTGAGGAATCAAAAATCCAAGCCGTAAAAAAAAAAAAACACAGCATGGAGAGAAACTCTCTGCTGCGTTGAAACAGCTCATCACAGGAAGGTGACGGAGCTGAAGGTGGATGAAGTGACCTGAAAACAGCTCGCAGCTACAGTCATCAAACTGTTATTCCAGAAAAAATGCAGGGTGTTAAAACACTATGAGCCCTGATCAGACGTCATACCCGACCACCCTGTGGCAGGAGAGGCTTAATGTGAGGTCACAGGAGGTCATGGGAGACAGGTCCCTGCATGAACTAACAGCTACTGCGTGTAACTGACCTTTCTGCAAGCTCATCGTGAAAAGAGAGAAGAAAAACATGTTGACTCCCACAAACTCCCTGTTGTCCGTTTTGTCCTCTTTCCCATTGTAATGGGATTTTCGACACAGCTTGTTCTGCATCATTTGAGCTGCTGCACTTACTGCAGCGCCTCATAGTGAGCTCACTGATGTGCACTCAATCCCAGGAGAGGTTTGGCTTCCCATCAATGGATTCTTCATTGATCGGGGATTTAAGGATGCATCTCGCAGCCTTGTTTGAAGGCGCCTTCGACATGGGACAGCCTATTAACGCCACTGCAACAGAGACGGCCTTTTAACTTTTAACGTCTGATACTGTCCACTGACACCACCACATAACTATGTCAGTTAATTCACAGGTCGACCACAAGAGGGAAATATTAACGGTGTGGAGAGGTGAACGCGATGTGAATCGTGGACATGTCAGAGTGACTCCGCTGCACTGAGAGATGGACGCACAACAACAACAAACACAAAAACAAAACACTCCCACACAGCCTCTTCACTCGCATATTTAAAATGACAGATGTGCGAGGCAGCACTCCGTCCGGCTGGGGACTGTGTGGGCGCCCTGTGTATTTATATGGACGGCCTGACCTGACTCCTGCAGCGTTATTTTGTTGATGATGGTTTTTTGAGGGCTGGGATGAAACAGACAGTGACTTGAGGCTCCAGCCGCTGCACAGATGCAGCACAGGAAAGTAGGAGACATTTGGAAATGGAGTAAAGTGAAGTACAGAATCTCAAAGAGCAACCAAACACCAAATAACGTCCACACCATATATGCACAATGTCACACCACCAGCAGAGAGGACAGTGAAGCTACTGCACGTGCATCATGTCAATAAAGTGCATTTCCTGTTAAAGCGGCAGTAATGAGTGGGAGTCGTTTAGTTTGCATGTAGCCTGAAATAAAACCTGCAGGCACAACAGGGCTGAAACACAACAAACCACAGTCTTATACTGTGTGGTGGTTTACATCTGATGCACATGTTGTGTTGACTCTGGAACCTGGTGTCCTGAAATGCACCTGCACTGCTTTAGGCTAATGTCACTTTATTCATAGCTACTGGGGCCAAAGAGCAGCACCTAAATTCTCAGGCTAACATTGTTAAACCATTACTGACAATGGAAAGTGGGTTTACCGTAACAGACAGCAGAGGGAGCCACGCTGGTCTGCAGACGATAAAGACCTTTCATCGTCTCGGTCCAGCTTCATGCTCGTCCTCCCACTCACTGCAAGAGAGAGAGAGGACGCAGCCATTAAAACAAACGACATGTGGCCGATCACTCACATCTCAGTCTCTGTTTGTTATTGACCCAGTTTGCAGCTGTGAAGTCATCTTCAGAGGAGGAGCTGGGGGGTGGGGGGTCGAGGGGAGGAAGGGGGTTGGGGGGGCAAAATGATGTTGGAATGATGACGGAAAAGTGAATCTGTTTAATCTGAGCAGGAATTAATTCAGAGCCCCCCCCACACACACACATGGAAATGCTAACACCCCCCCCCACTGTTGTTCCTCATAAACTGCCATTTACAGAAATGAAATGCCAACATCTGCTCATTCCTCACCAGCCTCCACACTCATCTTGTCACTGTGTATCTGGGTGCGGGGGCTACGCTGGAAACAGGATGTGACTGAAATCTATCTATGGAAAATGAAAGAAAGAGAGTGAAAGAGAGAGAGAGAGAGAGAGACAGAGAGTGAAAGAGAGAGAGAGAGAGAGAGAGACAGAGAGACAGAGAGAGAGAGAGAGCACAATCAGCTTTGTTGGAAGGGAGAAAAAAGGGATGTGTATCATAGCAACTGGTGTCACCACCCTGCTTCAGGCGACATGTAATACTGTTGCTAATAATCTTCCTCAAACGACTGGATCACAGACACACTGATGATGTGCTACATGAGGTCCGGTGTTTCTTCAAGGATAAATCCAGTTTCTATCAGGTCAGAATCTTTTCAGTGCACGAGATGCACGAGAGAGTGCAGAGAGGTCATGAGGTCATGTTCCTAATCACAGGATATGTGGATTTATGAGGACAGTTTATATTCTAATTAGAGTCATTCATGGTTTAAATATATTTCATTCATGAATCTTTAAAGTGTGACCTCCGAGGTGAAGGAGCATTTTGGGTCAAACTCAAACGGCAAATGACAATTTCTTTCCTTTTCTGAGTCCATTGCTGTTTGAACTATTTATTTAATGACAAGCTGAGATTTCCAGCAGTGCAGAATAATGTTGAGCCCCTTATACTGAATCTGTCCCTGGTTTAAAAAAAAAAAAAAAAAAAAAATATATATATATATATATATATATATATAGTGTCATTTGAGGTCTCATCCAATTTTTGAAAGGGGTTTTGTGTCTGATATTTCACTTTGCCCTTCATAGTCTTCTAATAAACACATTTCACATCAGTTTTTATCTCACTGAGAAACTGTGATGTTCTCGACTTCCTCTAACCATAACCCACAGTTGTGTACAGTTGTGTATAGTTGTGTACAGTTGTGTATAGTTGTGTTTTGCGGGTGTTTTGCAGGCGGCTGATCGTATTCTCTCTGTCAGTCGTCCTCTCGTACGTTTATCTCCACTGTCAAGGCGGCAGCTTGTTTAATCAGAACTGTTTCCACATAGACAATAACTCTTTCCACCCGGGGGAGGGGGGTGAGGGTGGGGGTGTTCAGAAGTTTAGGAAATTGCCTTTTTATGCTGCATTAGTTTTGCTATTTATTTGTCTCCTTCAATTTGTTTCCCCCCCTCTCACTCAGTTATGATATGGTTATCTCCCCTCATTCAGTCCCCTCATCCACCTCTCCCCTCCTCTTTCACTCTGTCCTGTCTCTGACGGCCCATTTGTCTCTGCCGTCTAATCAGCTGAATACCCCCCCTCATTCAGTCCCCTCATCCACCTCTCCCCTCCTCTTTCACTCTGTCCTGTCTCTGACGGCCCATTTGTCTCTGCCGTCTAATCAGCTGAATACCCCCCCCCACCCCCCACCCCACCCCACCCCCACAAACACCGCATCTCCCTGTTTGAACTAATGAACATGGTTCTTCGGTTAAATTTCCCTTCCCAGAAGCAAGAGAGGTTTTATTAGCAGGGCGACAGCGTCACAGCAGTCTTATGCCAGCAGGCAGTGGAGGTAAACATCTCCGGTCGAGATGCAGCAGCAGCAGCAGCAGAGATGTGACGTCAGATTAACTGTTTCAGTCACAGCTAAAATCATTCGGCTGGTTTAGTGACTATAACACATCCTCACACACCACACTCACACCACTTCTTTACAGTCCTGCTGTAAAGAGCTGCTGGCATTTCCATCACGAGGATTAGCCGAGAGTCTTAACCATTCCAGGAAGCGTCAGATGACTGACACATGCCAGACGGTATTTAAACAGCTGTTTAATACCCGCAGACTAACATCATCAAAATATTTGAACACTGAATCATTAGAGGAACTACACTTGTTAATTATACGGCCAATGAACAGTGCCTTAGTGTTTACAGGTATCTGCCTACACACAAAGATTTGCTTGAAACTAAGTGGTGCTTTTGCGTTTGAGCCTGTTAACTGTCTGCTAATTAACTGAAGCCAGACTCGTTATTTCTCTCCTCTCTGACTCTCCTCTCTGACTCTCCTCTCTGACTCTCCTCTCTGACTCTTCTCTCTGTCCTCTCCTGGATGGCGTTTTTGCCACTTCCAAGTAATTAGTGCAGAAAATCCATGCCAACGCACAATTCTGAGGCAAAGCAAGAACAAAAATTTGAAAAATTCTGATGCACACACAGTTTAGTGTAACGCTAAGCGAGTCTGAAGCTTCACCAGGACTTTAAATCCATCCCGCAGCTCCCTGCCCTCTGAACCTGGACCAGTGGACACCTCGAACCTTACAACCTGATGAAGCCTACAACCTGCAGCCGCTGGCAGATTAACCCTCTGGAGGTCAGAACAACTGTTTCCTTTTTTTTGGTCCACATTAGACTCTGCTGCTGCTGCTTGTTAATTCCGCTTGTCACAACCTGTGCAAGACCATCTCTGGGGCAATTAGTGATAATTAAGATTACCATTAGGCCAAAGGCTTAACATCTTCACCATCTATCAGGATCAATTAATTTATTAACCTGCGGAGATCTTCATGTACACAAAGCTTCCTCCATGTGTTTTCTCCTCAGCATTGGCTATAATTGGGGTATTGAGCAGCAGAGATCAATTTGGACTGTTCGTTTACGCAATCATTTACTGACTTTACTACTTTCATTTTACTCTATTACCTTATTATTCAAAACTAGTTTAGCATTTAGCATTAGCTTATTATAGGAGCCAGTTGTGTTTATGCTGACACACCATGTCTCCCTCTCTGCGACACACCTACACAAGGTCCAGCCATCGCCCCTACTGCCAACTTGTTTTCCATTATCAGTCTGTTTAAAACTCATGTCCATTAGTTTGAGGCTGAAACACTTCACACACCTCACACTAAAACACCTCCTCGTCTTGTCCGTCATGTATTGATATGGAATAGAGTCGTCTTTGGCGGCGGTGGGACATGTATGGGGAAACTACTGGAATCATCTATACTAAAAAAACAACCTTGGAAATAAGACGGCTGTTATACAGTGCAATTTCAATAGTTCAGTTTGGTGAGATGGACATTCGTCTTACTTTTTTCTGCTAATGAAAAAAAAGGCCTTCATGTAGGCATACATGCGTGCAACACCCTCACCCCCCCTAAAACATCTATTGATGTACTGCACACATGACCTGACATTTATTAGATATGAGAAAAACACAGAGTGGGAGAGACAAATGGAGGCTGAGTGGAAAATGTTATTTCACACCGTGTCCAGGCTCCTTGTTTCTCTCTCTTTTCCATCTCATTGCACGGCGTCACGATTGTGCCGGCACATCTTCCCCTCAGGCCTGTCGGTGCCTATACAGGCAGGAATATGTCACCAAGGTTCATCAGGCACCTATAATTGGCCTTTAATGGTAAAATACTGATCATTTAGGGGCAAGTCTCTGGTTGGCAAAGCACCAGCTGTCTTGACACTTTTGCTATAGTCCTGCACACTAAGTTGATTTTATGAGGTGGAATCAAATGGCAGTTCGTCCACCGAGACAGTGCACTTTCACTCTGTGTGCGATACAACGGAGTCGATCACACAACACACAACACATTTTCTATTCCCCAGTCTCTCACTCAGTGTTTCAGTGCAGTGCTGATACGGAACAAAAGCTGCTTTTGTTTGTATTGATCTGCGCCAAAAATTGTAATTAATTTGTCTTCCAATTGATAAGAAACTATTCAATCACAGAATGGACACTGTGGGAACGTGTGTCAGTGGTAAAACACACAATTCAATTTGGAATTCATAATAAATTTCATTAGGGGGAAAAAAAACATTCTCGTGCTTTAACTATCAAACACTGAAACATCGACTCATGTGCTTTACTACCTCTCCATCTGCTGTTTCCTTCCATCTCCTCTTCCCTGTCTCCATCCAAGCCTCCATCGCAGTCTTTGATCATGGGAAGCTGCATAAACTATGAGCCGGGAGGCGCAGGATGGATGCGTCTGCCTTCTGATGTGCTGTTGTGCCTGTAAACACAAACACTGTGTTTGTGAGTTTAGCTGTAGTCATCTCCGCGTTAATTTTCCATCCCTCTTCATGCTGAAATCACAACACTAAACTAATATTGAAACCATTAACACTGATAATCGCACAAAATATGAACAACTGGATTTGTTCATAAGGAAACTTGGGAAAATGCTTTTAGAGAAAGGTCGGTCTTCAGCATTGTAACAGCTAGATACACGTTTTCTTAATGTGTGCTGTTGATCCCTGCGGGACTCCAGTGTATATGCTATTTAAACAATGTGGATTAGAGAACAACAACGTAAGGAGGCTTGATTCAGTTGTTGCAGATGTTGAGCTGCTGGACGATGAAGTCCTGTGTCGATGAAAATATATCATCAGCTTCACAGGAGTCTGATTGTCTGCTCAGGTGGATGTGAGACCAGCAGCTCTGACCCTGACCAGCCTGAGGCCAGAGAGGGGGTTCTGATGATGCAGTGGACGAGTGCAGGTTAGATGGGATTACTGACCTCTGTGCAGATGTTGACCTGTAAGAGCTTTCATCACACAGACAGGAGAACAGGTAGAGGACGCGGCCCACGTGTGCATCATTCCGATAAGCTTTCCCAGTTAAGCCCCCCCCCCTTCTCAATATGATCCCGTCTTTATCCCCATCCTTTGTCTGCCTCCTTCCATTTTCTTTCTGAAGCCCAGAAAGCCCAGATTGAATGTAATGATATGAGTTGAATAAACCCAAGGAATTAATTTTTTTTTCCTTTTTTTTGAATCATTCCTCATCTCTGGCTCTGTTGTAGTGTGGGTTTCTCACTATCTCCTTATTTTCTCTCTCTCGCTCGCGCCTTAAGCAATTTGATTAGAGCTGCTTAGAAAAAAATAGGTTTCTATAATAGAATATTTAATCCGCCAAGCAAAACACTGTGAAATTAGAGCCTGGTCTCACAAATGGAGCCACAGAGCAATCATGACTAGGTTTCTTGTAAAAGTCAAAATTCACACGGAACTGAAATCCATCTGCAACAACAGAACCTGGTGCTGGGACATATTTCTATACCGAGAGCAGGTTGCGATGTCCACTACATCCTGAGTTATGACTTCATCAGGACGGGCTTTGTTCATTCCTGTGTATTGTTGTTGTTTTCTGGGAGCATACAATGAAAACATGTGGATACTGTCTGGAGACCTTCTCCTTACAACACATGAGTTGAGGTAATTAAGGTAATCAGCTAAATCCTTCTTGAATGAAAACAAACTTACAGAAACAAGGCTCGGACGCCGACAGAATGACAGGACGAACACACCAAACACACACCAGTAGGGTTACAGGTGACAAGACAGAGGTGCAAACAATCAGGGGCGTGGCCAAGAGGGAACAAGGCAGAGTGACGGAAAGACCAAAAGAAACGAATGACGAAAGCGTAAACAGATGAGACGAGTAGATAGGGATATGACAGAGCTGCAGCAGGCTGTCATTTGGCCTCATATACCTGCAGCTTTCTTGTACCGTACGCGATGTTTCCCTCTTCCATCACCATGTTGACAGAAAAAGCTCCTCACACTTGTTGACCTCAGTCAGATTTTATGACAATGGATAGGTTAAGTGCTGCCATAGAGGGAATAACATTAGCACCCTGCCTCTTAGAAAAGAGGCCATTTGGCTCTATACGCTGGACACCCTGGCACCAAAAGGACTTAATGAGGCCTCTGACATTTGTCCCCTTCTCACATAATCATGCCGTTAGAGAATCTTCAGCTCGGCTGTAACCTTTTTCTATTTGCACTGCTCCTCTGTCAGTAGGGTTCAGGCTGCATATTGCATCTGACCTCGCGGGTCAGGAAAAAAAAAGACAAAAGCGATCACAGATGGTTCATGGATGTTGTTGTCGTTTGTACGATCACAAGATTTCTGCAACTGTTGTCACTTTTTGTGAATCAGTGAACAACAATAGAAACTCTTTGAAGAGACAGTGAACACAATGTCTATTCCAGGCTATGTTATTTTTCATGAAAACACTTGTGCAGACTTAGAGAACGAAAAAAAAAATTCATCTCTTGCCTCAGTCTTTAACCGGTGGTCTGCAAGCGGAGGTACTGCAGGGGATCTGCGAAAATATTTCATCGGAGGCATTTTTTTTTCTTCAGACAACATGAAAAAAATCTACTACGACAAAAACAATACGACAAGAACTAATTGTAACAATGTGTAGGGTCTATTGTATCCAACATTCATTTTATTATCTAACAAATCATTGCAAAAAAAAAAACATTGTTGTTGTTGTTGACAACATGGAGACAAGCCATGCAGAGTTTAAAATGCATCCAAGGTGTTGGAAATTCTGGTCCTGCTGCCACGTTTAACAACACAGACTGTCAGTGTCGTCTCGTCTGTCCAAATGCTGCTGAATCAGTGTCACAGAGACAAACGCCATCACATTCATTTCTCTTGGCCAAATAACGTTATTCCAAATCTAAAAGGAAAGACGAATTCCCCTCTGTCCAGGATAACAATTCACTCGTTTACCGGATCAAGCACAAAGACAAGGTGATGGAGCCTCGCACACAGAACAGCAAATACATCACACACCTCCGTCACACAAATCAAAACACACATAGAGCAGTGCGCTCGTTAACCTCTGGACGGACGTCTCTGCGAGTGTGTTTGTTGGCTGTCACCAGGTGACAGATGATGCTGAGGATGATGGACTGTACCTGTCTCCGTCTCAATAACACACACACAAACAACACTGAACTCACACCTGTGGAAACTTGCAGGAGGAGGAACACAAATGATGTCAGTTCAATGCAATTACACGCACACATGCTCACAACCAAACAGCACTTCAGTGGTTGGAAACATGTCACATGTCACACATCTAAATGCGTCCGACAGTAACATTTACCACAAAGCAGAGCATTTGCACAGCATCAGAAAGTGCTTGACGGGGAAACCAAGGACGCAGTGAACATAATTAACAAGCAGGAGAAGTGGAAAAACAACAACACACAAAATCAAAAACCTGGAGTCAAAGTGCGCGCTGTTGTGTGGGCGTGCGCGCGCGTTACAACATAGCAAGGTCTGTGTGTTTACAATCACAACTGTCCCATTGTTTTTTCCCTCTCCTAGACTAATGTACACAAACAACACAAGACAAATCACCATCGAGGCTGAAAGAAAATGCAAGCAGCGGTTCTTGTGCTAACGTTGCCTGGCAACCACACCAAGGTGATTTAGTAATTGAATACATTCTCTGAATATTTGTCTTTAAAGTGGCAAGTCCAGCACTGAAGCTGCTGAGCGTTAGCGACAAAATGCATCAGGCTCTTTGGGGGTTTGGACAAAATCTGGGCACAGGAAGTGAAAGAGAGATGCACCCTTCTCTTTTAACCTCTGTGCACTGTGAGGTGGAAGCATCATTAACACACAGCAGAGCATTCGTCTCAGATTCTGTCTTAAACGTCACCAAACCGCACAGTTTCTGGAGGTTTGCTGGACTGCAGGGGTCGTTTATTAACAGAGCGGTCTAGGGAGCCCTTTTGTTCGGGCAGCCATGTGGAGCGAGAAACGCTGTTTGCAGTCGAAACAAAGCAGCACTAAACAAAGAGGATGATTAAATTATCACATTTTCATGTAACAACGATGTAAAGTTTGCTGCAGCACAAGGTTAAATACACAAACGCTGAGGGTGTTGGGGCCTAACACTAGAAACACTGATTTCTAACATTAGTGGTTACTGTTTTATTGTTTTGTTATTGTGTTGCCGTCTTTGCGAAATCAAACCTAATATTATTAAGTGTCAGAATGTAATTCATGAGAAAAAGACATCGAGCCATCAAACATTACACGCTCACCTCTAACCCCATAACCGTTAAGGTTACAGGGGGTCAGAGGTTAGAAATCAATACAATCAATGGGATGTCCTCAAGGTGCAGACAGTAACGTGTGGTGGTATGGAGAACACCATCTGGACGTGATGGAGAAGAGACGATGGAGTGATCAGAGCCGAAAACGAATATGAATCCATACTGTGATTAACCACCAGGTGCCACTGTTAACTTACGTCAACCCTTCCAAATCCCTCCCCCGTCTGCCTCCGCCTCTCCCCCTGCACCTCCACCATGCCTACCTTCCCCTCTCTCTCTCTCTCTCTCTCTCTCCCTCTCCCTCTCTCTTCCCTCCCCCTTCTTTTCCTCTAAAACAAAGTAATTGCCTGCAGCAAAGTTCAGAGTCTCCTGCTCTGTCTGACGCAGATCAGGCTCCAACCAGTCAATCGTTATTCTCCACCACAACAGTGAATACCTCATGTGGTTCAATGAGCCACTGAAACCTGCTATTGTGTGTGTGTGTGTGTGTGTGTGTGTGTGAGTGTGTGCAGTTTGGCTGAAGTCATACAGCTGTAAGTACACTATGTCCTTCCATTGTCGCCGTGACAGAGAGGAAATTTGGGATCATAATTATGCATGTGTGTATACATGGTGTGTGTGTGTGTGTGTGTGTGTGTGTGAGTGTATAGTGACAGACACATCTATAATTCAAAAGCAGCCAGTCTGAGGTCCTGGCTGAGTCTACAGCTGAATTTTTATTATTATCGATTCATTATTCATCTCATTTGTTTTGTGTCTATCTCTTGTTTACACACTTGTAAGAGTATAGATACATCGTGTGCGTCAGACCTTCTAGTCTACACATGACGTGCTGCGTGATGGCCAGCAGTTGGTTTTCTAATAACTTGTGCAATAAGAGAGAGCTCAACAATTTGATAGCAGCATCACTTTCTGTGGATGGAGAGGAAGCACGGCCAAGAGAATGAAAGGGCGTGAAAGCTACAGAGTTAGAAGTCAGTGAAGACATTTATTTAACCAGTGCCACGGAGAGGAAGACAATCCCTTTTTCACACGGTAAGAACAGGCAGCAAATGAAAACCGAGGTCCTAAATCCTGCCAGTGCCCTAAAGGGAGCCCTCAAGCTTTTGGTGGAGGACACTGACGAGCGTAAATCTAACTTTGATCTCATGTGGATATCTGCAGTTTAATCTGGTTTAAATCATGAGAGGACCGGGAGGTGTAAAGAAAAAAGTAGAGGAGTTCCCAGGACATGAATAATACTTCACCTGTAAGTGGTTCTGAAGGATGAAGATGGTCAGACGTGTGGAATGTGTCTGTCGGTTTCATTTATGATAAGTGGTTGGATTGTCTCTTGATCACGCGGAGCTCTGTCTTTGACATCGACATCTGCAACCAGAGCGAGAGGATCAGATCCAGCAGCCTCATCACGCCGCCATAACGCTGCCAATCCAACCTGAAACCACCCCGGCTGAGCTCACATCCTTTTTCCTCCACATCATCTGAGGTCACCACTTCCCACTCACTCCTCCTGAACACACAGCAGTGTTTTCTTCATAACACCAGCCCCACAGGGCACAGCACTGCCATCACCATCGCCGTCACCACCACCACCATCATCATCAGGGTTATTTCTGCTAAATGTGTATTAGAATAACCACAGGGGCTGCACTCTGCAGACGCATTGTCTCCACCCAGTGTTTTTATGCTTCAGAATAAAGGTGCCACAGCGGCTTTTGAGTCACTACTTGGAAGTGTTTGCGTGCTTTCTTCACAAACACCATTTGCAGAAGTCAGTGTGACTTACCACACTGCAGCAGCGTATTCATGGGAAACACTGAACTATGAAAGTACCTCATCCGAAACCGCGCGTGTGATGACTAAAACTAAATTAAAACTCTGCTCTGTGAAAAACGTTAAAG
Source organism: Trinectes maculatus (assembly GCA_016785345.1). Classification (NCBI taxonomy): domain Eukaryota; kingdom Metazoa; phylum Chordata; class Actinopteri; order Pleuronectiformes; family Achiridae; genus Trinectes; species Trinectes maculatus. The sequence continues at coordinate 114,486 of JAFBJQ010004274.1, read as the reverse complement.
CATCATCCCTGCAGCCAAAAACATAAGTACACAAATACATAAGCTGTTTGAAAAAAGACCCACAACTGACATCACAATGCACTCACCCAGATTAGCATATGTTTCCTAATGTGTGATTGTTACAGAAAGAGTTTGATTAATAAATTAATAAATAAAATAAATGTGTGACAATGTTTCGCACATCCTTCACACACATCCCGCACACACGCACACGCACACACACACACACACACACACACACACACAGGCTTTAATGTGCATTAAACCATGTATGTACAGGTCCCACCTTATTAAAGTGGCACTAAAAGCTCAACCCAAGAGGTGACCACAGGGAAGTAGACGACTGCAAGAAGAGATGGAGACTAAAAATATCACAGCAAACGGAAAGTGGTAAGTACACAATTTGATTTGTCCCTTTTTTCCCTCTCAAACAAATGAAGGCAACATGCTGATCACATATTTTCCTCTTGAAAGGTTCAGTCTCCGGCACCTATTCACTTCCTTTGTCCTGGCGGTTACCGAGGCTATTTCAGTCTCTCGCCACTGCCCCTGCTATGCCATCAGGAAACTGCACAGGTCTCAACTTCCTGTCTCTGATGCTGGTACAGTTGGACATGTCCTGTTGGTGGCCATAAATGTTCCACCAGACTGAAATTGATGGCTTTAGAATAAGAATATCTTATGGCATGTGCTTATTAAATGGTCCCCAGAAGGAGCATATGACATTTGCATACGTGAGCCAGGAGTTTAGGTCCATCGCCATCAGCTTGGACAATAAACTGGCCACCATACTGAGCCCATTACGCCCCTAACCCCCCATTATTCTGCCCTACAGTGAACACTCATTAGTATTTCTCTCTTCACAGTGACTGGCGAAGAGGGCACCCATCTGTTTGCTGAATTAGTGAAGCCAGGTGTGCTTGCATGCACGTGTTTGCTCCTTTTATTTGGAATCAAACAGTGTTATTAATGCTAATTTGCACAGCAATGTTGCCCACACTCAGGGCTCGTAATCCCACACACCCACACACGTGTGTGCACACGCTGGATACCCGCAGTGGTTCTATGCCGCCCCAGCTTTCATGGCAGCAATCGGGAATGGGAAAGGAGAGGGTGTTGATACTTTTGTCACATTTTAGATGGCGACTCTTTCCAGCCACTGTCCGAAAACCTCCACCGCACCTAGGCCCCCTGGCTGCAGTTAAGGACATGCTGACGCAGACTGTAACCATCATCCACATCTACTTTAATTAATTTCATCAACCCCTTCACAGTATAGCCCCAGATAAAGCTCTAAGTTCACCTATTGTCGCTGACTCGCTGGAAATGAACCGAGCGAATTCTATAAAACGTATCGTCAATTACTGCTCTTCTCTACTGTCGTTCCAGGGAGTCAGCCCAGCCCCCTCCTGTTCCCAGCCACCGCCTCATAGAGCAGCGGCAGTGTACAGGAACGACTGGAAATCAATGCTCTCTTTGTTGTAGATGGCAGTTTCCACCGTCCTTTATTTCCCCCCATTACAACAAAACCAGCATGTTGTATTGTTTGAACTTCCATTGTACGAGAGACGAAAATTGAACGTATGAAGTGCTGTATAGTTATGAAATTAGTTCTTGTCACATTAAGAAGAACCTCCCTGGATTCAATAGATGCATATTGTCTGTCTATGTAAAACATTTTCTGTTATGATATATATTTTGTATTCGACTGGTTAAAGTGATGCAAGTGTTTGTAAGCAACATATTATCATTACTACTGTGAACTCAAAGCCCTTTCAGAGTCACCGGATGTGAAAGAAATGTCTGGATGAAGAAATGAATACAAGAGGAAAGAAGACAAACCCTAATCTGATATTAAAATGAAGTATGATGGAAATCATAAATTAAACATATATGTTGTATGTATAAAAAAATCACTATGTAACTTCCTAGTTTTGACCATATTCTATTATTTCCATACATTCTATATCTAATTTTATATGCAGTGGCATTCTGTTGCACAGATCAGGAACAAATGGCCAGATCCAATATTAAGTATCTATTCAATGAGCAAATAGACCAGAGGCTGTTAGTTAGTAACAAAGAGAAAAACACAACAAATATAAAAAACGTACATTTTTCCTATAAAGTTCTGAATATTCAAAATACTGTCTATAATTGCTGGCAGTATGCTATGAAGGCACAGCCGTAGATTAAATACATACATACTGTATATCACAGGTACTCACAACAACCACAAGCTTCACTGACAGAACACATGCACATATGTGAATACAAGAGCACACACACACACACACACACTCTAACTCATATGGTCATCGCCCTACCGCTCATCTCTATTCCCCCTGGCTGTCCGGTCTGGTCCAGGTAGGTCAGGTGGAGAGTGGAGGCAGGCTGAACCTGTCCACTCTGCTTACTGTCACTGTCTGGCAGCGGACCTGCAGGGTCAAACACAACTTCACTTCCTTTCACATGCCTCGGCGTGGCTTGATTGATCCAGCCTGGCACCGGAGGAGCCGGTGGAGGAGCGAGGTGGAAAGCGCCAGTCCTCTGTAGATCTGGTACCAGATTGAGGTCAGATTGTCATCAGGAGAGGATCCAGTGTAGATGTGACGATGCTATTAACTCCCTCTACTTTCTCTCCCACTCTCTCACCCCTGCGCATATCAAAACTGAAAAAACGATTTTTGACGCCGATGATTAATAATTCCAAATACCGTTTAAAAAAAACATAACGTTGATGTTACTTACACAATCACACAAACAAAAACACGGAGGGAGATCACACTAAGGAAATCCATCCATTATCTCTTCTTATATATATATATATATATATTTATATATTTATTTCATCTGGCTGTTGGAAGAAGTACATCAACTTATCTGACATGAAAAGTCGTATTGACACGGCCGACATGCTGCATTGTCTAATGCTAACAAACACAGTGTGACAGTGCTATATGAAGTATCGCAGCAGCAGCGACAGTGATGACGATGTGGTTGCACTCGCTGCTATTGTCTTCAGTGATGCTAATGATACAGCTGGAGAGAACAATGCTGTAAGATAAGGGACTGCAGTTACCCAGCCTTTGTTCCAGTGCAAGCAGAGAGATTTTAAATGGAATGACAATAAAGGATTAATAGAGAGACTAAATACAGACCACATGTTTTTTTACACTTGTTAAACAAAGAAAACTGGATGTACACCTGGATTACACTCGACGCACTTTGTGCTAATTGTCAAAACACAGCCCTGAACGTTTCTTCAAATGTCACCCTCCTCCTCGTTATTGACCAAACAACAAACACTGAAACGCTGAAACAAAATCATCGAGAATATCACAGCTTTCACCTGCGTAACACTTTCATGACTTCATCATTTATCCTGACAACATTTGATTGTGGTTCTGAATATTTGCAGAGCAGAACCCCAAAGTATTTATAACACCTCCTTAATGTTGGTTAGACATCTGCATATACAGTAGAACCGTTCATGTACTGAGTGTGAAAGACATGGTGGGGGGGTTGTGAATGCAGAAATGTCAGGATTTAGTTTGTTGTGAAGTTACGGATGTAGGAATATGTCTTTATGTGTACATTTATTTACCTTAATCTCAAATTTGTGCATCAGCTTAAATGTAACTTTATGTGTGTGTGTGTGATGGACGCTGCGGTGGGAATATGTGCTTATGCTCAGATGCACAGTGTGCATGTGCAGGGGTGTGGGTGTGTGTGTCTGTGCTTGTGAGGCCTGTTGCTGGCCATCCAAGCAGGCAGGTGTCAGGTCATATCAGCACATCGCTCCAGTGACCAGGTGGAAACCCGGAGGAGAAAGAGTGAATCACTGGGACAACACTGATGGAGACACACTCGCAATCACACACACACTGATATTACACAGAAAAATAGTTGCATGTATACACACACACACACACAGACACACACATGCACGCACGCACGCACAGGTAAACATAAACTAGAGTGAGTCACAAAAAGTCACATAGGAACTGAGAAATCACACCTACTCATACACATGATTACATGACTCTCTTTCACACACACACACACACACACACACACACACACACACACACACACACACACA
>JAFBJQ010004274.1:0-110342 GCA_016785345.1 Trinectes maculatus | reverse complement strand
ACACACACACACACACACACACACACACACACACACACACACACACACACACACACACAGTTGTGAAGATAATTGCTGCAGCATCAGTGATGCTGACTAATGACGGAGAGTGAAGGCGAAATGAAAGAGGAGTGGGCGCTGATGTTCCCTTCAACATATCTCTGTTCCGTCAAAGACACTCCTCTACTCTCTCTCACACTCTCACACTCTCTCTCTCTCTCTCTCTCTCTCTCTCTCTCGTAGGTCACCTCTGCTGTCCATTATCACTACTTGCCTTATCCTTACAATCACTACTGACCCAAAACCTAAAAATCATCCTTTTCCAAATGAGGACACAGATCCTGTCCCCAGTTAGACACACTGTCCCTGTTGACTGGTTAATAGTCTAAACACACACACGCACACACTCCTTTGTCTTCGGGTGCTGAAGCAACAGAGGAGCGTCGTCTGCCTCTGATCATGGCGGCGTTAACTACAATTGAGGGTGACATGTGGGGGGATGAGACCTGTGTACCGGAAAACCTTGGCTGGCCTGCCTGCATTACGCCTGGCACTCGCCTCACGCTCCCTTTGTGAGAGTGTGTGTGTGTTACATATGTGTGTGTGTGCGTGTCTGAGTGTGTGACAGTGAATGCATGTAGAGAACTGGCCAGTCTAATAGGGAGGAAATGTTACCTGCCCACTGGGCTGTGAAGGGCTGAACTCACCTTCAGTACTGAGAGTGATGACAGATAGATAGATAGATAGATAGATAGATAGATAGATAGATAGATAGATAGATAGACAGACAGACAGACAGATAGACAGACAGACAGACAGACAGACAGACAGACAGACAGACAGATAGATAGATAGATAGATAGATAGATAGATAGATAGATAGATAGATAGATAGATAGATAGATAGATAGATAGATAGATAGATAGATAGATAGATAGATAGATAGATAGATAGATAGATAGATAGATAGATAGATAGATAGATAGATAGATAGATAGATAGATAGATAGATGAGAGTGATGACAGGTAGATAGATAGATAGATAGATAGATAGATAGATAGATAGATAGATAGATAGATAGATAGATAGATAGATAGATAGATAGATAGATAGATAGATAGACAGATAGACAGATAGACAGATAGATATAGATAGATAGATAGATAGATAGATAGATAGATAGATAGATAGATAGATAGACAGATAGACAGATAGATAGATAGATAGATAGATAGATAGCTAGATTGTGTGTCTAATCATTGTGTGTCTACAAACTTCTGGCCATGTCGTGGACGCATCCTCTCCCTTATCGCCGTTACGTATGTCTTCCTGCTGCAGAGACACAGGGGTCAGACAATAACATTTGCTGGGGGCAGAGCATGCGAGAGGCGATGGTTCCCCTGGCTGTGGTTTGGCCGAGATAACACAATCACACACAAACACACAAATATGCACAGACACACACACACACACAAACACTCTCAACGGGCCCCAAATCACCTATTGCTAATTGTTTTTACATTTTCACACTTCTGCTTACTCAGGCTCAGTTTTAAGCAACAGCGGGTAATTGGTTTCTCTGTGTGCGTGTGTGTGTGTGTGTGTGCGTGTGTGTGTGTGTGTGAGCGACCGGTTGCTCGGTTGTCTGACTGCTGTTGAAATCCCCTGCATTTGAAGGGCACATGCCAAGCAGCACTTAGCTGTGAGGCAGTGGACAGGACACATGTTCACATTAAGCCCACTTTTGGTTTCGGTCCATTAGGTTCTGCAAGAGGAGGCTGTGTGATGTGTGTTTTATAGGCGACTGGACATTTAGCTTTAACACGCTGCCATTGTGGTTCACTTTTAAAAGTGACGTTACTGTTTTTTTGGTAAATGGATTTCTCATTTCTTGTTTCGACTGTGGACGTTTGGAAACACAGACTCCTGAGAGGAGCAGAGCGCTTAGACGTCTTGTTTATCTTAGGTTACACATTCTTAGACCCTGAATTCATCTGAAGACAAACACACTCGCACTTCATTTAGCTGAGAGGAGGAACACACTTATGCGGGACGATACTGATGTCTCTGATTCCAGCCTCTTCTGTTTGCTTGAACAAATTAATTAGCTGCCATTGTTTTGAGAATAGTATGAATCAGTCACTGACGGGAGCAGACATTTAAAGCCCTAAATGACATTTACAGCAACAAAGACTCGATTCCCCTGTGTTTGTGTCTTCCAGTGAGTGTGGAGAGGATCCAATCACTGTTTAATTGCATCTTCTTCCACACTTCAACCGACTTTATCCATAGTGAAATAACAATGTGACGACTCATCATTGCATATATGCATATGCCAAGAAATAAGTGTTACCATGGCGCTGCCCCACAACTCTACAAACTCTGCTTCAAAACGACATCACCAACACAAGATGGCAGCTCCCATATGCGAGATGTTTGGGCTGTGCAGATGTGTCGTCCATCTTTATTTGCTGACAGGAAGTGGAATATTTAAATACAAACAGTCTCATCTTCACCACACTTGAAATGTTACTATAAAAAAAGGTGAGTGAGAAGTGAGAGGAGCGTGAATTTGGGACTCCACTCTTTGACAAGGACACTAAACTGTCAGGCTGAGAAAAACAGGGGCCTTTTTTGGGCCTTACCCTGATAACAACAAATCATTATTTACCTGTAATCGCATACAGCGCTGTGTTAGAGATAACCCCCCCTCCACACACACACACACACACACACACCTTCTCCATCCGGGCTGCAGATTTATCTTTAGAAGGACGGTCTTACTCGCTAAGTGCTGCTGAGCATTCAGTCTTCTATCTTTTTTTTTTCATAGGCGACGTCAGGTCGTGATGCTGCTGACACTCTGCAGAGTTAACATGCAGCGGCGTTTCAAAGACGTGTCGTTCCTGAGTCGGAGGATTTAAGCTGCGACGGCGTCTCTGCGGTTTGGTGTCAAAGAGGTGATGTATTATGCAGCAGTGGCGCAGTGGGTCATGTTGTGTAAAGAAGCAGCTTGTGGCCCTGACAGGTATGTGGCAGAACCACGAGAAAGTATGAAGATTATGCTTGCTGCTGAAATCGGCCTGTTTCAACACCAAACAAGCTCATGGCCACAGGGGACAATGTGGGAGATAATCAGCTGCGCAGTAATAAAGATAATTATAATAAAAGCAACAAGGAGTCCTGGTCACCTCATCAATAGTCTAGTTCCATTCCAAAAAAAACAAACCTCAAATCCATCTGTGTAATGAACTAAACCAGTGCAACGCCATGGCAAATATTGATCTGCATGAATATAATAGGTTTTCAAACGAAGCAGAGAAATAAGTAATTAGACCTCAGTGGAAAGGAGCAGTCAAAACAAGGGTGTAAAACCTGTCTGGAAAAGAAAAAAAAAGTATGTATGTACTTCTTTAGTGCAAAGAGTAAACAGTGTTCTTAAAATCCACCACTACCCACAGTTAGTCGGGGTTGGGGACCCTCTTTCATTTAAATATAAATGTCATTTTATGGTTACTGTTGCTGCACACAACAACACACTGCATTTCATACACATATGTGTATATACATAAACAAAATCCCACTCTTCAAGGTACTCCAATGTAAAACGAGGTACATTCCACATAGTCACATTTAAGGTCTCCTCTTCATGCAGGAGATGTTTGGTTATGTCTCCACTGCATTAGTACGGTGGCTTTTCTCCGGCATCAGCAGGTGACACTAGGTCTCCCGCCGCCTGTGGAGGGTTAGACAGGTCCAGCACTGGGTGGTGGACTGTCTCACAGTGGTTTGCAATGTACTGTGTTTTATCTGTCACATCATCAAGTGATTGCTACAAGGAGCCGCTGGGGAGTCGGGGCAACGTCGTAGATGCAGGTTATCTCATATCTCGAGTCACCTGAGCAGAATCAGGTGTCCTCTTGGTCTGAGAAACAACCACCAGCAGCAGCAACGCACTGACTCCCACTGATTCAGATAGCGTGGACGAGGGAACGGCTGTCACCAGCCGCCTGCACCGCCAACCCTCATTTGATTCTCAAAGCAGTTTCAGAACCTGTACTTGTTTTACCCCACAGTCACCGGGTTTTTTGTAAGAGGCACAACACAGCAAGACGAGCCCCAACTCCAGAAAAGTGCGACAGGAAGAACAAAGCTATGTCACTCAGAGGCTACGTTCAACAAAACAACAGTGTGAAGCCAACACTCAGGCGGCTACATTATAAAAAAGCTCCCTGGCCTTAGCTCTTATGTCACTATTTCCCACCTCAACGGAAAAAAACTTTCTTCCTTTTACACGTGAGAAACTCAAGACAACTAGACTACGACTATAAAAAAAACTACACAAATTACGGATCAGAGGATTTTCAAAGAACATCGAGCAAAGGATGCACATGGACTGACCTGTTGATGTTCTTGATGTGGGAGTGGGCCTCTTATGAAGGATGTCTAGTTTCAATTCAGTTTCGATGAAGCAAGCAACTCCATCATCATCATCATCGTCATCATCATCATCATGGCTCCATACCTGCAATGACATGGTAAATATAATAAGGTCACTGTAATTCCTCTTTCTCTGGTTACCATGGTGAAAACTGTGAGAAGCAGAGCCCACGCACTGGATCTTTCCATTCAACTGTGGACAAAAAAAGCATGTCAGTCACTGACCTACCATGAAAACCCGGTTTGATTGCTGCTGATTTTTTTTATATTTACATCCCCCGTCTATATTTTTTGCATCAAGACACGTCATGTGAGAATGCAAATGAAAAACCAAAAAAACCAAAACAGGAACAACAACAACAAAAAGGTGGTTTCAAAGTTCGGAACGTTTTCCTGTTTAAATCTAAACAGATTTGTTCTGATGTGACAGCACTGTCACAGAAGTAAAAACAAACCGATAGGATTTGTCTGTGCGCAGCAAGAAGTTTCAACGGGCTGTAAAGTCCGATCAGTCGTGCAAAGAGCTCGACCCTCGCCACCACGAATGAGATCTGTGTTCAGTCTAATTACCTTTTACAAGCATAGCTTCATTTCTGCCGACACAGCAAGAGACAACTGTTACGAGTCTGGCGTCTTTAGATGAGTCGTCACATAGAGCAGGACACTTATTAATGTGTTAATTACCGTTACGCCTCCAAGAGAGTGAAATATTGTGACTTGGTAGCAAACGATCAACAATCAGTGGATCTGTCAGCATAAACATAACATGACAACACATGATGAAACAAGAGGAGGTCTGTTGACAGCCGTAATGAAACCGGAGGATTTAGAAGCACTGACGTAATAGGTCCCAAACCCTTCAACACTTCTCTGAAGCATCTGAAATGTCATGTCATATTTTATTTATTAAGCTGCATTTTCAGCAAACTGTGTCACCTCCACAATTTGTCAGGTTACTTTTACAGAACAAGTGAAACGCTCTCTCGCTTCCTCCTGATGATGAAAAAAAAGGCATTATTTATAGTTATTTCTGAGCCGAAATGATCCATATTCCCTGTAGCTCCCTGTCATGCATAACCATACTCACGCTTGTTGCTATGGTTTCACCGTGACTACATCTACATCCAGGAAAGTGTTTTATAAACTGTTTTATAAAATCAGTTTGGATTCAGACACACAGAGAATTAAAATCCCTGCAGTCAAAGCTTTAAATAAGGTTGGAATATAAATGTGTCAGCAGAATGGCCAGGTTTTGCTTTAAGTGTTCTTCAGGTACACTGAGTGTCTCTGACAAGTGAAGCCTTGAATTTCCTCTTAATAAGGGCAAGTTAAGGTCAAAAGCCCCCACATGTTCATTCTCTGCCTCTGTCAAACACTTAACGTCTGTCACAGAATGAAAAGCAACACACATACTATAACCCCAGTATTTATATTGTAACAATGCTGCTCCACACCACAGTCATTCACGTCACATGATGAAGAATGATTACATAATCAATGATGAAGATGCCGATTTCGACCATAAGATCTGGCTTGTGTCTGTGGTCCTGTAGGATAGGAGGTGATTCCCAGGAAAATGTAGGTTTCAACTATGTCGATATCGGAAATGATCGGTATCGGCTTTTACTTTTTTAATGCACATATTATACATCAAATTCTTCAGCTACTTCTCCTCTCACTCAAAATGTCAAAATATGAGAGATGTGACATTTAGTTTTTGTGATGCTTTTGTTTAGTTTTGTCCACTTGTGTTTATTTACCTGAAAAGATTTCGTTTTTTGGGGGGACCCTGCATATATCGGTATCGATTGATATCGGTATCGGAAATTAATGGTTGGACAATATCGATACATCAGATATGGGTAAAAAAAAAAGCCGATATCGAACATCCTGAGTAATAACTTTCTGATCAATATGATATTTAGATTGTCTTGTTACCTGCACTTTTATAATATGAAAAGCACAACCGTTTAGTTTCCAACTTTAAAACGACTGAAGTGATTTCCCTGGGCCACCATGACGAGGCAACAGGTCCCCTGGTGCCACATGAACTGATAAAAAGCCCTATGAGGCAAATTGCAATTTGTGAATATGAGCTATACAAATAAAATTTGACTGATTCGCAAATAGCACCTTTTTCGACCATCCTTTTTGTTTGCAAATAAATAAAAATACATGAATCTTTACACGTCTTCACATCATGTCTGTTTACAAACTGGTGCTCAGCTAAGTCCAGGGTAAAGTGTTTTATTGGCTGCTGGCTGACTGTTATGATCTCATGTTGCTTTGTGGCAGAGACACTGACTGAGCCAGTGAAAGTGGTGAAAACAGAGTGGGTTTTTGTTTTTGCGATTTTTTGTTAAATAATGAGTCAGGCAGCAGTTGTTCGGGGCCCCGGGACACACATAAGGAGGGAGAAACAACTTGGGTTACACAATTCAATCTGTTTATCCACAGTGCTGACCCACTAACACTAACACTGGGCCCACGTCTCCTCCTCTCTCCACACAATCTGTTTGGCCACAACCACACAGAAAACAGCAGGATGAACCAGAGGAAAAAAACTAAACAAATTATCAATCAGTCTGGATCAAGACTGAATGAGACCCAACATTCTAATTTCTACTCAATCAGTTTGGTGGTGCAGGACATACCATCATATGACATAGATCTATTCCCATGTGTACGTCTCCGCTACCACAGAAGTATAAGGTGTTACTTTCTATATTTATATATACAATAATACTCGACTGCTACTGCCACAATGTGTACAGAGTGACAGTAACGACAGATGGAACATCATAAAAAGCAGAGAGTCAGGCAGACGGATGAGAGAGGCGATGGGTTATTGTCTTCACCGCTGGGAAAGAAGTTACCATCATCAAGTCGCTGATGTAACATTTGTTGTTGGAGCCACAACTGAAATGTGACTAACTGTCCCCAGCTGTCCCACAGGAACAAAGACGCTCGGGGTGTAAATAAAGCTCAGCTCTGCTCTAAGACGCACACATAACCCCGAGGACATGACTTCTTCTCTGTCATCCGGGGACCCACTTGACTGTGGCAGTCGCATGGGTGAAACCTGAGTTTGTCTGCGAGCTTGTCAGGAAGGTGACAGCGAGTGCGCCGACTCGTTCCTGCTTTTTTCCCCTGAGAGGAGCAGTGAAGAAACACTCTGGTTGGTTAAAGCCTGAACTATTAAGAAAGAAAACACAACACTGAAAATATCTGGAGTGTTTCACCGCCACTGGGATAAAACCAGTTGTCAGGAACAGGCTGTTTGGTAGAAGAGACTGTGTGAGTGGATGCTCCTCTACAGAAAACCGTAAACATCATGATTTATAACTGTCATGCTGCTCTCATATGAAGAAACCGCCAACTGAGTAAGATCCTAAACATGCTGCTTTACAACCTAATTATACGCAGTTTGGGAGCATAAAAAGCATATTATTATAATTGGGATAATTGGTTCCCTGATTGATTGGCTGGTTTTTGAACGAACCGGCCACAACTGACAACCACCATTTTCTCATCTGTTATGATCTTCAGTCCCTTCATGCACAGATGGCTTTTTCTTTTTTTAATACAAACACTCCTAAATAGCCCCGAGCAGGTTTGTCCATGCCCATTAACTGGATAAGAAATAAGATAAAGACGTGCGGTACGTTCAGTCGAGTGCTTTCCCTCTATGAAGGACGGTGAACTTACATAACACAACTGACGCTGTGGGAATTTAAAGGGATTGAATTTGATTCATATTTCACCTTTGTCTGTCCATTCCAGGCCAATGCAGTATAGCTGTATTAACAAAAGGAGCTTTATGGTTGAGTTGAGTCTGGCTGGAAAGAAAGAAAACGCGTTTTCGTTGTGTGTCACAACAGTTATGCTACCAAATCCTTTTAGCTGACCTGGCCTTCTAGCTGGGATTTGTGACAACATCTCAAAAGAGGACTCTGGCTCTTTACCATTTAATTGGTTTTCTTCCTTGTTTTCCTTATGTTTTTTACTGAAGGCGATTGACTGGACTGGAGTTCTTGGCAAGAAGGCTGTGTTCCCACTCCACATGTTTATGCCTGTTACAACCCCCCCACCCCCCGATCGAATTCATCAGGAATCCTCTCAGGAATCACTGCGATGCTCGAAAATCTTCTCAGCGACTGTGACATTACATTCATTTGAGCCTCTCATTGGTCAAAGTCATAAAATTTACGATCTGTGTAAGACGAGTGAAAGGCAATGGAGTCCCTCCCTTAAACACTTTATGGATTCCTGGTCTGGGAGAAGTGTTTCTGAAGCCCCAGCACCACAGCTTTACACTGCTCGAGTGAATAACAAGCTGTGGTGAACCCCCCCCTTTTTTTCCCGCCCCCCCCCCCCCCCCCCCCCCCCCCCCGATCGAATTCATCAGGAATCCTCTCAGGAATCACTGCGATGCTCGAAAATCTTCTCAGCGACTGTGACATTACATTCATTTGAGCCTCTCATTGGTCAAAGTCATAAAATTTACGATCTGTGTAAGACGAGTGAAAGGCAATGGAGTCCCTCCCTTAAACACTTTATGGATTCCTGGTCTGGGAGAAGTGTTTCTGAAGCCCCTGCAGCACCACAGCTTTACACTGCTCGAGTGAATAACAAGCTGTGGTGAAAAGTCGACTGAGTTGGCAGGAGCAGGAGACAGGGGATTCATGTAGGAGGGGAGCCCTGGGGTATTGAGGAGACAGAGAATACGTTTCCTCCGCAAAACCAATTAGCAAATGACTCCCCACACCCTGCTCCTGGAAGCTGAAAGGAGAGAACAGAGAGATATAAAGAAGACGGAGAAAAGGAAACACAGTAACACTGTGTGTGTGTGTGTGTGTGTGTGTGTGTGTGTGTGTGTGTGTTGGTGGGCGGTGATAGACAGATTTTACTGTCTGTTACTGTGCATGCTGTCTGGCTGCTGTGTGCTTCCTCCATTTTTTACCCCTGAAACTTCTATTAGCCACCAGATGATCGACATGCGTGACATTTCAAATGAACCTGCGGCCGACTGATAAAAGGAAAACCATGCGTACAGCAGCTGTGACAGATGCAGGTTACTGGCTGTTCATTCAAATGAAAGGCATAAATGATTATTTTGTGTGACAGCTGCTGGACGACTGAAACCTAAAGGTAACGGCAGACATTTTTTTTACCATGTCCGTCGTCATATTTTGGCCTTTGGACACGCTAACCATCAGAGAACAAAACCTCTGGCCCTGACGATGGCACAAGATGAGACGTTAAGGGATCACAAACAATCATTTAAAGTCATATTGAAGAAAATATAATCTGCCGCAAAGTTTGTGGAGATTCAGCCAACCATGTGAGATATTCCCATTTGCCTATTGGCACAGTAGTCTCATCTTTTTCGGGATGAGCTGAGCTGCTCCTTCAAACGTTCCCAGTTCCCTGTCTGGGATGGAAAACATGCCTGTGATGGTTTTCACTCCAAGCCATGACAGCAACAATCCAAAATAGATAGGAGGCTACTCTGAGTACGTACCTGAAGAACAGACACTGGACCCTGTGGGGCAGTCTGATACAAGATCTCCCACACACATCTCTCATCAAACATATGGTGCTGGACTCGGCCGTCTCCAGGCCTTTCGATATTTTACACAACAGGTACTGTCATCCAAGCCATCTGATTGGTCAAAGATATACTCCAGTCCTGCTGGTAAATTCCCAGAGCAGAGCTCTCCATGGTTTATTGATTGCTACAACAACTGTTGCAGTAACAAGGGAGCTAGTTAGTGAGGAGCCGTCCTCTCGATTACACCTCTGTATTCATATGAAAGTAAAATACCACGAGACAGAACAGCAGTCAAAATTTGGCAGGACTATTCCACAACAGGAGCTACACTGCTATGACAACACAAAGCTGCACTTCAGAAACAGTTAGCACCAAAACACTGCATCTCTCCCAGTTGTCATCACTTGATGACATGAAGCGGAGAAGGAGAACCAAGAATATATTCGACATAACCACAGGCCCAAACACAAGGACGCGTCTCAGATTCGGAAATAAATGTAGCGGACTATATAGTGAGCTCAACAGAAAAATCTTTCGGACACTACTCTCGGCGCCGGTAATTACGTCATTGCTGTCGCACATTTAAAACGTACCACATTATTGTCGTCTCACAAAATACTTGTTTGTTTACCACTGCATTTTTCTGCATTACTGTCCTGTACTTTTATTTTCGTATTTTGTTATATGTTATAATATTTATGTATATTTCCCTCCCGTCTGTCCACCATTTTCACTTCCGCGCAGCCCAGAGAATTTCTGGCAATGCATGATGGGATATCTTGCTCCGGTTAGTGACCATCGGATGTACACTACATTTCGCGGTGAATTGTGGGATACATTGAGTGCACTATATAGTGGACATGCTATGATCCCTAAGCATTTGGACACCACTACAAAATAGCGTGGTCACTATATAGTGCACTATATAGGGGTTAGGGGGCGATTTCGGACACAGCCAGTGTTTCTGTCCATGGAGGAGAAGAATAGGAAGCACCTTCTTCAAAATTTCATCAGTCTAAGGCCAAGCTGTCCCTCACTCAGACAGACGAAGGGTGGAGACAGCATGAGGCCAATTTTCACAGTGTCTTTCCTGGCACAGAAATATTTATGGTTCACATTAATATATTCTACTTTATATTTATTATATTCCAGTGTGTGCTGATTTTTATACTGTGTCTGAAAGGCTGTAACTATGTAACGGATATTGTGGGGGAAAAAAAAGTTTTGAGTCTTATTTTTTAACTTTTCATCTTTGAGTGTTTTCTCACAGGAGGAAGTTATTTTTTGTTGGTGGGAATTTCAAAATAAAAGAAGAAAGTGGGACGACGGCACGGTAAGTTTTTATTTTTGCACACAATAAGTTTCCTAGTGAATGTGCAGAAAAATAATAGTATAATGAGATGTATTGACAGAAGATCTAGGCCATATCTATGCTCTTATATACGGTATAGTTGTGACTTGTTTTATTTGCATAAGTAACACAATTTAAAAAATATCACACTATAACACTGTCACTGATGACCTGGTTTACATACAGTGCATGATGAGCTTTGTGAATGTTTCACAGTGTCTTTCATGCAATGTGCACTTGCAATCTGCATGAAATTATGTCTCATTCACTACAGCAGCAGCTACAGTCATTACGCAGTCAGTGACTGGGACTGCCGACTAATCGCTTTTTGTGAGCAAAGGAGAGCCTAATGCACACTGAGGTAGAGTCTGCTCAACAGTGGATCCATTCATATGCTCAGGAAGGGAAAAGTAAGTTAGTAAAATCATGTTACATTGCCTGAAGAGAATAAGAGAGAGAGAAAAAAAATATATATTCATATATGTATATATATGTGTGTGTGTGTGTGTGTGTGTACGTAATTGTGGTATGTTCCTGTTCATTTATTTTCCAGAGAGCTGTTACTTCTGGTCTTTGAACTAATTTTCATGTGGCTCTCTCAGCAAACTTTTTTTTCTTTTCCTTCCTCTCCACGACACTTTTGTGGCTAATTACATTTTAGAGGAAGCCCCCGAAAACACACTGTCTTCCTGCTGCTGTGACAGTTTTCCACACAGAACTGACCCAAGTAAACCACTGAATATAAACACCAGATCTCCAGCCATTTGTTACTAACATGGCTGTCTATCTCCTATTCGTATTGACTGGATTCATTTGAGAGAGATCATTGGGAGAGATGTAGGAGGGTGGCGTTTTCTAAATTTGTGAAGGGGGAGGGGGGTTCAAGCTGAAACAGGGTGTTAAGTTCCTCCATTAGTGATTATATCCTACAGAAGTGACAAATAAACTGCTGCTGTATAGGTGCCAGCTTTGTGTCATATGGGACGGTGCCTGCTATTAGCAGCTTTAGCTCCCATAATTAGCACCTCTAATATCAAACCCATGGATGTAAACAAGGTTCACTGGATGAAATTCCCACTCGCCCTCGTTGCCAAGCAGCACTTGGTAATTTTCCTGGGAATGCAGAGATCTTGGACGCA
The DNA here is from genome assembly GCA_016785345.1 of Trinectes maculatus. Taxonomy (NCBI): domain Eukaryota; kingdom Metazoa; phylum Chordata; class Actinopteri; order Pleuronectiformes; family Achiridae; genus Trinectes; species Trinectes maculatus. Next base: position 97,856 of record JAFBJQ010004274.1, on the reverse strand, counting down.
CAGAGGAAAATCTGTTCGGACGAAGCTGCTAGTTTTACATATGAAAAAAAAAAAAACACGTTCCTCACTTCGATTGGAAAGAGAGAAGAGAAATGTCGTTTGGAGTCAGACTGTGAAAGATACAGATGGATTGCGAGACAATGGGCCCTTGTGACAGAGCCATTTAAAACACCCTCTTACACCTCATCCATAAAACCCCAGACTGAAAGAGACATAAAATGACTTTGTGGCTGTTTTATCTCTGATCGTTTCTGTCTCTTTGTGGTCATTTTGTTTCTTAATGGTCACTTTGTGGTTCTTTTGTGTATATTTGTGTTTTTCCACTTGTTCACTTGACTTGCCAGATGGCAATGGTAACAGTCACTGTAAACAAAGGCTCTGGACCCAGGGCCCTCAGACTCTGGGGCGTCTGAGCCTGTTTCCTGCGGGCTCATCCAGGGATCCATCCAATTTTGTGACACTGGCGGAAAACTAGACACCACAGTTCAGTAAAAATCAGTCTGAGTGAATTATGGTGCCTCAGTTTGAGTGCGTTTACAGAACAAATTTCATTGGGATTGATCAGATTAAAAAAAAAAAGATAATCACAAACAATGGAATTGTATTATGGCACAGCCATGTTACTTTTGCATAATAATAAACCTGGAATATAACCTGTCGGGTCTGAGCTTTGATAACATCATCTTGCTATAACCTATATTCTAAGGTCGTCATTTCCCATCTGTGCTACATCATCTTTTCTCTCCTCCCTTGTTTTTTCCTTTTTTTCCCTCCCCAGGAGGACGCTGATGAGTCATCCACTAATTTAGCAGTTTGGGGTATTTGTGTGGAATATGCAGAGAGAGTGGGGAAGGTCGAGAGACAACTGACAGGAGAAAGCAGAGAGGGTGAGGGGGCCGAGGAGGGAGGGAAGGAGGGAGGGAAGGAGGGAGGCTGTGAGTCAAGGAGAGAGACTTATGAGCTATTTTTACTCTCCAGCTGTGTTAGTCATTCTGAAGCAGTGCTGGGAAGACTGAGTGGTGGACGTCAGCAGAAGGGGAAGGCAACACGTTACACACGTGATGTCTCCGCTACAGGCAAACATGTACATAACACATGTACCACAGCGTATCTCGCAATACAGCAAGGTGACTGGATTAACATAAATCTCCGTGGAAAAGCCGTAATTCCTAATTGAGCGAGCCTTGATCTCATGTTCTTATGTTTGACGAGTGGGGCGCCGCGTTTGCAGATTTCCACTCCCCGCTCTTCATTCGTTATGATCTGACACATGCGGGGGGATGTAAAGAAAAGTCCATATGATGGTTCAGTTCATCTGGCGCTCTTTAAGATGTGTGACAATTCAATATCTCCAGGTGACATGAAATCAGGGCATCAGTGGCTGGTGAAAGTGTAAACTGGGTTGAGGAGCGTGTGTGTCTGTAAGTCCGGAACAAAACTGGGTGAAGGTCTCTTGGCAGATAACAAGTGTAACAGGAGGGAAAAGTTAGCGGCATGGTTTTCCGACCTCAGCGGGATCACAATGTGAGGCGAGCTGGGAGAATTAGTTGCATGTGAGAAGCCGATATAGTCGTTTAGTATAAACAGTGACATGACTGCTGCACAAATCCTTTTCTTATTAAGAAAATAACAGGTATGTGTTATCGACGCTGTAATTGCAGTAACCGTGTGCAATTAGAGCTGTAAAAGCTCTGCAGGTTTAAATCCAGTTCCATTTGATTGAAGAGGCTGTGGGAGAAAGGCGTCAGATGGTTTTAGACAGACTCCATGATTCTTTCTAATGGCTGACATCAGGTTTTTATTCCAGTGTAAAAACCTCCTCTGCTATCTGTATAGCCAACGACACCGGCAGAGTTTCACACTGTTAAACGCCTCCACATGTTGTCGAGTCACGTCTGCACTTCCTGCACTGATGGAACACGTTCTCATCTCTGCTGCAGTTTCATATGCAGGAATGATCCTTTCCTCCTGCTGCGGTTCTGGCAGAACCATACGAGCCGAGCCACAGTGGGGATGATTAAGGCGCTGTTCCCAAGCTCAGCCCATTTCATTTCCTTCTCTGACTCATCATCTCATAAGCACCTGACACCCCCCCACCCCCACCCTCTCCACTTGCCTCCCACCCTCATCTCTGCTGCAGTTTCATATGCAGGAATGATCCTTTCCTCCTGCTGTGGTTCTGGCAGAACCATACGAGCCGAGCCACAGTGGGGATGATTAAGGCGCTGTTCCCAAGCTCAGCCCATTTCATTTCCTTCTCTGACTCATCATCTCATAAGCACCTGACACCCCCCCCCCCCCCCCCCCCCCCCCCCCCCCCCCCCCCCCCCCCCCCCCCACCCCCCCCCCCACCCTCTCCACTTGCCTCCCACCACACCACCATGACCACCAAGACAACCACCACCACATCTCTCTCTTGATTTATCCTCCGGTCCCACATGACATTAGAGGGGAAGATTAGATAATTAGGTAATTGTGTTTCAAACCCCATCAAAGTTAAGACGCTTTGGAAAAGGTGACTGGTGCAGGAGCAAATTACCAGGTGTATGACTGTGTGTGTGTGTGTGTGTGTGTATGCAGGTGGTTCCACAAGCCTCAGTATCATATATACACACACGCACGCACGCACGCACGCACGCACGCACGCACGCACAAACTTAAGGTCAACTACCAATCAATAAAGTGTATTTACTGCCTGACCTGTTTATTTGATACAGTATCCCATCAGTGGATTAGTATAAAATGGCAGTTTCCAGTATCCACAGAAATAGTTAACGTCACAGTTTACATTGCTTATTTTCTTAATAATTATTATACATTTATAATAATTAAAATCAACCAAAGCCTTTGATGTTCAGAATTTACAGTACCGGTAATCTTCATTTATGATAAACTACATAAAATACATGGTGTTTCTTTGCACATGTAGACTCATAGACACACTCACCACACACAGGTGACCTCTATTTAAGTACATGTACATATAATTTATAACCACTGGTTAACACTCATTAACCAATGCCTGTACTTTATGTTTTTCTTAGATTTAGTTCATCGACTGAAATGAGCCATCTTCCTCTCAATGAAAACTAAAAGAGAGAAATTGAGAAAAACAAACCATGTTGGACTACCTGGCAACATGTTTCTGTTTTACATTTACTGTTTTACTCGCTACGTTTTAAAAACAAAAAGGCGACCGGTGTCGGACACATTTCCCAGACTCCCTCGCTTCACTTAGACCTAAACATGAATAATTTACAAACTCATTAACCCAAGCAATTTGCCTGTAGCCCTGTCCTGCAGTCTGCACAAAAAGAAGCTCTATTTGTGGAGCTCGAACCCAGAATACGCCTGATTACATTTCACAGTTTTTCTCTGGAGCCATGGCCGTCTGCAAAAATGAGGGTGAAAATTAAAATGACAATTTCTTACAAAATTCTACCACGGTAAATCTGTGGACGTTATGTGATAAAATATGCCATAATAATAACATAATAACTGTGGGATTTAAATAAATCCAAATAAACCAAAGACAATAATCCCTCTAAAGTCACAGTCATCAGAGCTGGGAGGGAAATAATAAAATAAGGGGGTTGTCCTGTCTTCTCTGTAAACCTGGTTTGTCCTTTAAAGCTAACTTTAACTTCTACATTCGTGTATGTTTGATGTTTGTACACGGGCATACAGCTTTAAGGCACACTGTATGCCAGCTTACAAACTATATGTGACATTTATTGTCAGCGCAAGCAAACACTACGTCCTCTGCAAAGTAATGGATCTTATGTAAGAAAAGAAGCATAAGTTATGAATGTTTCATGTGAACAATAATCACAGTCACACCCTGTCCTTTGTCATAAAAAGAAATTTAAGCACGGAATATTGATGACTGTTCTGCTGCTTTGCTGACAGAGATGACACGCAATAAATCATCAAATGTCTCAAAATGATAAAAAAAATCAATACGTCATATCTGGAAGTCTAGTTTAGCCAGCTCGGACACATGCTTAATGCGCTGATTTAAGATAATATTCAAGAATGCTTGTGAGACTGAGCGAAGTCGTGAATACATATGAGATGGGTTCACCTTAAGGTACACGACTACAACAAGACTACAAGTCCCCAGTACATCCTCGCCACGTCGGTGAGTTTCATGACCTTCATGTGACTTTTACATGGTCCTTAAGCAAGTTATCGACTTATAGACTTGGACTAAAATGATAAATTAAATAGATTTAAAAAGGACTGTAACGTACAGACTTGCATTTAGAGCTGATAATAAAGCTGCCAGTGCTGCTGATTGATTCTAATATTTTTTTTTGGGGGGGGGGGGTGTAATCCTCTGCAGTCATAAAGGGATCAGGGTGAAATGAGGTGAAATGTTAGAATGATCTCAAATGTATTTAAACTCCCTGATCAAAAGCTGTTCAGAGCTAATCTCAAAACTCACATTCAGGGTTGAAACCCTGACAGAAAGCGCTCTGTGCGACCACTGGCGAGGTGAGACGGACTCACTTACTTTTACTAATTTTTTTACTCGGCTACATTTTTTTCTTGAAAGAAGCTCTGGGGATTTGAACCGCTGACCTTGTGGACACAGACCTACTTATCCAGTCTGCAGACGTGTAAACTGCATGAGTGTACGAACTGACAGGAAGTGTACTGGACTCAATGCAATTTTCTCATCTTTCTAGAAAGGAAAAGACAAATCGATGTTTCTTCATCCACAAATCCATTGGGGTGATTTTCTTCTCATTTATTTTTGTCTTTCTTTGGCCCCTTTAAACCACCCTGCATTGCATCAATAACCCTACTTATCATTTTTTTCAAAATCTAAGCTTCCAGAACCTACAAATCTTTAGCGATAATTCATCAAACTGACCTATGGAATAGTTCAAACATGAGAAAAAAACATTTATCAAGAGAAACAGGAAAACACTACTTTAATAGAGTCGAATGAATCTACACAGTTGTCACATTGTCCTTTTTGTGTCCATAAATCTCAGTAAGTCTCGTAAAAATATTGATAATCCAAAGTTTCAAAGTGAGATACTGTGTGGAAACTCTGTCAAGAGTTGGTCCTACACTTCATATTTGAAAATCTATAAATAATTATAAAAAAGCCCCATCAGGTCCCCTGTTTGGTATAATGAAGGAAAAACAATTTGCTGCCAATGAACCTACCAAATCAGTAAGTACAGATAGAGGATCATACCCAATTACCTGTAACAACCACTGGACATTAATGGAATCATCTTTTTATACTATTTCTTGTTAATGTCTTGTAATTGTTAATATGAGAGAATGAGCAGAGTAAGAATATGATACCTACAGCAACTTCCCCAAAGTAGAAGGAAATAAAACCATAATTAATGTATCTATGCATGGATACAGCGTATGTCAATTAAGGCCCAGATCAAGCAGTATTTCCGAATAACGTTTTATAACGTTAATAACGACTGCAGGTCGTAATTGCATGTCTAATCCAAAGCCGTGTTTAACCTCAAAAGACGCCATGCGCCATGTGAATATAAATCAGCAAACAGACACAGCAGGAAAACCTTTGACATGCAACACACATCGCCTCATAAAATGTCAGAAATATTAAAGGTGGTGCTGCGTGTAGCATTAATATAAATGAAAAAAAGCTGAAAAAAAACCCAACTTAATATGCAGAGAAACGTTGGGTTGTTTGTTTTTCCTGGTTTATAAGTGACTCATACGGGGTTTTACTGTGAGTAGACGTGACAGTAGTGCATTCTGCAGGGTGACAAATCAGTGCTCTCTGTGCAGAACTACACACAAGGCTGATAACTATGTTTTAGAATGTTGATTCACCAACACATGACCTTTACTTTGCTGCGAGCCTCTGTATAAACTAATGACATCGCTGTAGCATCGCCGTAGCCTTTTCTTCCGTGTAACACCAAACGGTGTGTCGTTGATGTTTCTGAAAAATGACAAGTAAATGTTTTCCGGCGTGATGTGTATCTGACTGTATCACCTACAGTGGAAGCCTCAGCATGCCGTTGTGGTTGGCGATTCTGATCATGATGCTGTAGCATTTTAGCAAAGAGTTCAAACTTTTGCTCAGACTGACTTAGTCGCACAAAAGCACCACAGAGGGTCAATGAACAACATCCACTTTTAGATGGATCGATATTATATTGGTTTGTTGTAATGGAAATAAAGAAATACACCATCCATCCATCCATCCACCCATCCATCCATCCATCCATCCACCCATCCATCCATCCATCCATCATAGTTTCCAGAGGTGATGGCAAATGATGGTAAGATGATGTTTGTCAGCCATAAGCGCACTATACTATACTATTGTTCTCTTACTGTCAAACCATCGTTGTGTGAGTTGTTATAAATGTTGGTGCCCTCCTCTCAGCTGCCTTTAGCTATGACTGTTCACTCAAAGCAGCAAGGGGTGGTGCGCCAAGTGCTGCGTGAACTTCTCCCAGCAGATCGCCTCCCAGGCTTCATATATCTCTTTACTACTGGAACTTAATGAACCAGTAACCTGCAGCTTCCCACCACCTGAACCCTGAAGAATTTCTAAGACAAACGTGGTCAGATCTGCCTATTCACCGCCATAGTATTTCAGTAACTTGGAAAGATTGTTTGTGCTGTGCATCATCGAAAAAGCAAGACGCTCAGCTAATAAATGTTCTTGTCAACACCGAGGTGCAATGGCGATTGCTGGCGTCTTGTTTAGCCTGAAAGCACCACCTGCAGACACAAACTCAGGGCTGGTTAAATGCTAAACACATTCATCGAGTATTATTTTGTTCACAGGGAAGATTATCCTCAAAGGACTGTCAAATCAGACGCATGATCATCATAACATCCAACAATCAGGTCTGTGGAGAAAACCAATCAAAGATGCATATAATCCCGGGACTATAATAGGTACTTTGCCAGTGTACGCCTCATTTCCTCCCCACAGTGAGTTACACAGGCAGAGCCGATTCCGAGTAATCACAACATTTCATTTCTCTGCCTCCCAGTTGATTGTTTTAAAATAACTGTCATGCATAAACAGAGGATATGCCGAACTACAATGCACGATCCATTTACCGTTGTGTAAGAGTAAGAAATTCCATACAGTAAAAAAAAAAACCTCTGCGGTGAATGTGACAGCTCATACTGTAGTCCTTAGGCAGAATGACTCACTCGTTGTCATCTTGACTGTGATAGTGAATCAAAGCTACAACAACACAACAATCAGAGAAGGGAAGCAGGGAGGAAAGTTCAGTGCCTTCAGGACACGTTTCCATGGGAGAACAATCAACCTCTCATCCATGTCTATTCTGTGTCACGTCACCACTTATTGTCCTCCACCCTCTCTGACTCTTCAGGGGTTCCACCATAACGGTGTTTGGTCTGACGCAGCTCTCTCATCGCTGGATATCTCCAGCAGATAATGAGGTTGTGTTTGTCTGACAGTCAAACTTTCACTTGCTCCGCCTCGGTTTAGACCTTTTGGGTCCAGTCCTCTCAAACTGAGGCCTGAGATGAATCAGGATTTCCTCCTCATTTCCGACAGCATTCTGACAGTCAGCACCTCTGACTGACTCTGATGCACCTTTAGCGAGTCCTCCCCTCCCCTCAGCATAACCTGCATATTCAGCTGGGTTATTATTCACCGCAGGTTTTGGTTCATATGAATGCAAGTTAAAAAGCATACCTGCGACTTCTGTGACTCATCGATCATGCATTTTATTGTGGGATTAATTAAAACATCCGGCTTTAACTTCTCAACTAGCATCCCAAATTCAGGAAGAAACCATTTGTGCATTGGCTTCTATTATCAGTGAAATGTAGCATGTTCTTGCACAGAATGACAAACGCACATCACCTCTAATTAAATCCAATCAAATCAAACGCAGCCATGGCGGCGTAATGACATGCTGTCCTGCAAACACAGTATATGTGTCCCGGTTTGCAGACAGCGTCTCTGCAGACATCAAACACCCACCACAGCTCGTGTCTAATCAAAAGATGACGCTGTAACACAAAGACCCACACTGCTCTATTTATAGGCTGCATCCACTGCCCTGTTTTCTATTATATTTAAATCCCTGCAGTTGTCTTTTTTCTTTTTTTTTTCTGGCACAAAGGGCAGAGATGTGTTCATGAATATGTTTGATGGCAGCACCAATAAATCCTATTTATATGTTACGCAAAGGAGGGTGACAGGAGGTGAAGTCAGAGTAGTGTCTGTCTCTACATTTGCAAGAAAAAAACAAGCAGGGCTTTGATTGTTAAGCCTCCAATAACACTGATTGAAGACTGATTCACGTATTTATCATCACAATGGTTCTATCAGCAAAAGTCTCAACGCTCCTCCATGTAACTGATATGAAGCAGTGACAATCAGTCCGAGGTCAAAGGTGCTCTATGATCAGGACATTTAAAGACGACGGTGAAGAGCAGGAAGGAGAGAAGGAATCTCTCCTTTGCTTTAAGAGGAACCACTTCTGCAGCACAGATTCCTGTTGGCTCGTGTTCAAAGAGACTCAACTACGTCAGACTCCAAACACTCCCTGGAGGTGGACTGCAGTTTTCTCTACCATCTCCTACTCCCTCCATCTTCTGACTTTATCTGTCTCATAATTTCTTCCCGCTTTTACTCCCTTTTGATTGAGCCCTGCTTGTCGTGTCAATGCAATTTCAAAAGTGAGAGGAAAATTCGGGGTTTTGCGGAGGATTCAGAGTCAAAGTGTTGTTTGTTTCCTGCCTGTCTTTTTTTTGTTTTGGAGGTGCATGAAACAGTGAGTAGTAACAGTGAGTGATGGCATTATTACAAGAGGTGAGATCAGGGTGAGGACTCAGGAGCTGCCACGAGGCCTGAGATGAGCTGACGCGGGTTGGAGGTGTACATGGAACATGAGTGACAGTTTGGACAGCGCACGTCTTGATGGCCCACGCCGTGGCACTCGCATCCTCGCATCTCTGCCTTTGACAGACTTCTGCTTTAACGCTGCTGCTGTCAAACTGCCATCACGGACGGGTCATGACCAAAGTCACATATGGATTATTTTTCTCAGATGACTCAACGGTCACGGCGGTTCATATAATCAAGTAATATTAAAAACGCAATATTAATCCTATTTAAAACCATTCGCATCATATTTGCTGCTAAGTTACAAAAGAGAAAAACTGCCTGAAATGTTCATTATTTTCAAAATGTTAATGTGAATGTGAGCTGATCCCTCGCTGACGAGCAGGAGCACTCACTTCTTCAACTGGCTTATTTTGTCACTGGGGGCTCAGTGGTGTGAAGACATCAAAGAAAGGACAATGTGCTACTGTGCAATGGGTGCACACTCCCTGCCTGCAGTCAGTGTGTATTGGTTTGTATGTTAAGATAAGGTGTGGGAGTGAGTGGGCGTTTAAAAAGGAACGGCGAACACAAGAACCTCGGAATCAGGGACATTACACTTAATGCAATGCAGTAAGACGGAGAAGAAGAGAGAAGCTGCTTCATGTGAGGTGAATGGAGGTAAAACCTTTGTTTGATTCAGACACCAACAGATTTTAATAAGTGAATGGGAGGGAGCTTTAATCCAGTGACCTTCAGTTTGATCCTCAGGAGCCAAACATCTGTTCTCTCCTCCCACCAAATTAATTACAGTTCATCTTGGGGGAAAAGTGACTCTAACAGAGCCCTGGATGACAGACAGAGGGATTCGCTGTGTTCTGACGAGGAGAGGGAAGCACACAAACAAAGAGGTTCCTTCCACTGAGCACAGACGACAGAGATGCACCAGAAATCACTGCATTAGATGGAAGTATTAAAAAAAGCTGCAGAGATTTATAACTGTACGGTCAACAATACCCAGAGGGCGCTGTGAAATCCTGTGGCACAAGAAGAGGATTGGCAACAGGCAACAGGTAAAGCCACAGAGAGAAAGAGGAATCCAACACTTCCATTAGCGACCCTGACATGACAACAGCTTTCATAAAGACAACAAACACTCAACAACAATCAACCCAAAAAGGCTAACTGTTGGCCTCAGTATCTCCTCCTGATCAGCGAAAAAACGCTGCGGAGACACAGCAGGCGTCATGACGCTCGAACCCGCGCCTTACTATCACCCAGGAGCTATGTTTTCTAATGTGTCTCATTTTCCAATGGGATCATTTCTTCATGGTGACATCTTACACTGAATGTAAAGTGGGAATTCATTACAAAGGTAATATGCACCACCGGAGGTGGCGTGATGAGTGCAGCTGGTGGTACCATTACCTAACATGTTTGTGTACATCTTAATTGAAACACACACCCTTTCGGTTCGGAGCAGACTCACTGCTCTGAATGCAAACACAGCTGACAGTCGCCGAGATAATTGCACCAATGATGCTGCTGTACTGCAGCATATTAGCCTTGACTGCTGATAGAAATATGTGTAAAGCTAATTTGCTTGAGCAGGCTCCCTGTGGGCTTTCCACCCATTTAACACCCCCCGCGTGGACCTGTGTGAGTGAGCGTATGCATACATTATGTCTCCTTATGTTTGTGCGGTGTAGTCCAGTCTCCATTTCTCTTATAAATTATTACTTTCTGGAGGCTGAGGTGAACGTACGATGTATAAATTAAACATTAAAAGGCAGAGATCAAGTTAGTCTGCTACAGGAGCAGCTGATAAGTGACCAGCAGGGATTTGATTTAGGGCGAGTGGGGGCAGGTTGGGAACGCTGCACAGCCCCGGCACTCCATTGGTGGAGCAGCTCGGGGAAAGTCTGTGGTTTCCTTTCCTCCACTCTCCCACTGCACGCCAAGGCTGTCACAGCAGATCCGTGTATCCCCAGTCACGTGTCCCAGGTAAATAAACATTTCTCTCATCAGGACCAGGCAGTAACGGCCCGGATAAATGAGTCATCCCAGATTACAGTGCATATGGTGCATATTTGTATTCAGCTGGTTGTGCGTGGTGATATGATGATATTTTTTTAGCTTGAAAACTGTGAGCGAGCTCCCGAGGGGCTTCGACACCTGGAATTCATTGATAAAATGAGTCGGCTCACCTCACACTCAGACGTGCAAATCTTCCAAACGTATTCAAGTCCATGTGGACGACTGGGGGAGAGGTCGGCATGCGGCGCGGCACCCGCCAGTTGAAGGCTTCGCTTCAAGTGCACATCAGCAGCCTGCACTCCAAACCTCCAGGCTCTCCAGCTCATACTAAGAGCTGAGAGCCTCCTGTTGGGGTTTATATATCAAACCACTGACCTTTTCAGCAGCAGTCAGATGCCTGGCCCCTGAGTTCAGCTCGTCGGCCCCTGTCAATAGCCATTAGACATCTCAATGTGGCAGGAATATTATCTCAACGACTTCAACGCTTGGATTAATATGCTTCACAAAACCTCAATCAGGAAATTTCTCCCTCATCACTGAGTCAGAGCAGTGATTAAGGAATAAAAGCATCATAATGCCACAATACAATTTGTCAAATCTCACTTCTGTCATTGCCCAGAGCACAAATGTTCTGATAATAACCTTCATATATTTGATTGTGTTCTCCAAAGTAACTGAAGGAGCCAAGAAGCAGGATCTATTGAAAACAGCACTGCACAACAACAAAAGTACTAGGACACCAAATACTGATAATATTCCTCAGACAGAGTCGTCTGGGACGTTTTTTTCATTCTTTCATCTCTTCGCCTTTGTAATTCAAACAAAAGGAATAGATTTCAGTTTTGTGCGTGTGTCTGTGCGTGTGCATGTATATATGTGTGTGTGTGAGAGCGAGAGAGAGAGAGAGAGAGAGTGAGAGACAGTGGGGGGAAAAGAGATAAAGTGCTGCTGCATCTGCCCCAAATTTGAACGTCTCAGGCCAAGTCCCTGTACTCAGATCAATACTTTCACATAATCCTCCTAAATAACAAACAAACTAAAACACACACACACACACACACACACACACACACACACGCGGGTGAATACATGACCCTCCTGGTGGAGGTGGGATGGGGTGGGAGCTGGCTAAAAGCATATTTGAGACAAAGGTAAGTTACAGTCACCTTGGACAATCATTTGTGCCGTTATGGACGACGTGGGTGGAGGTGAGAGGAGAAAAACACTTTGCACCTCCCTCTGTGCGTTCTCTCAAGGTTTCTGTGTTTCTGAGTCTGGATTCGTGACTCTCTGTGCAGCGCATTCACAATGCCGCTCGCCTTCAATATCACTAAGCCGCCTCAGCACATTAAGCATTTCACAGACACCGACAACATGCGACAATGTGTGGCAACCACGGCGACACACGACCTGCTTACACTTTCCGTGTTGGCGACGCAGCGCCGGCGCCTTCCAGCAGTAGGTGTGGGAGGAAAGGGCAGCTGCCCCGAGTCTTGTCAGCCAGTGTGGTACCATCACGTTGGGCCAGCTGGCCATGTTTTGCACTTGCATCCTTAATTTATGACCAGGGAAAGTTTCTTTAATCACCACTGCTGTGAGACGTAAGAGCAAAAAGCATCATGGCTGCAGCCTCCTTTATTAACCAGTTGTAATGAATGTGGCTTTATATATATATATATATATACACACACGCACACATTGCATGGTGTTGAGTATCTCCGCTTCTGACCATGTAAATAAAAATATGAAATAAATACAAAATCAAAATAAAAAGTTTTTGTTGGCCTAACAATTTGATATTCTCAAGCGTCTCTGCTGCTTCCTGTTATAGAAAAAACAGCTAGTTCCATTTAAAAACCTTTATTAACACAGAAACACTTAAGGCTGTGTGTTAGAGAGCGGAATACAAATTCCTCCTGTTTGCTTCTTCAAATAAATGTCATTTCCTCTCATTTAACTTTGAATTTGTCTGCCTCCTGAGATAACGTCTTTTATTGACGCCCTGCATTCTGATGGGGCTTGAACACATTTTGTTTGCATTTTTTTCAGCCACTGCTCAAAGTGAAAGTCGTCCTCCCTCAAGTCTCGTTACAGAAATGAGTGTATAAAGAGACGAGGGCTGGATCAGTGGATCGGGACTCTGTCGCTCTCTCACATTTGTCTCAGAAGGTGCTCCAGTGAATTTACCCTCAGTTAGTTATTGTCTTGTCAGGGAGGGAGAAAAAAGGAAGATGAACAGAGACAGACACAGAAAGGAAATAACCTGTCACTATACAGATGCTACAACTGAACAATTATAAATTAGCAGGCTCAGGTATTAATCCAACAGACGGCACTCTGGGATTGGCTATTTGGCAGGAAGTATTCTGGCACAAATTGGAGCTTGTGCAGAAACAGCTGACGTCGCCGGAGAGGAATATAAACAGCAAGAGACATAAAGTGAAAATGCAAAAGGAGGAATGTAAATTTCCAGCTAATGAGACACACACACCCACACCCACACCCACATATCATTAAACCAAACGCACCTAACTTTATATGTATATATGTATGTATATAACATTGTCTCTTCAATCTGATCCTGAACCATGATCTGTGGCCAATGAGGTGGAATATACACTTTAATAATGTGCAATAAAACCAAGATGCACACAACAACACAACCGACACTGAAAAAAAGCTTTTGACAGTCGAATAATGAAACTTCAATGACAACACATTCATCACACGAGCATCACATTCATACAGTACACACTGAAACAAACCCATCTCATAGTGTGACCTGTCATAAATGTATATGATGTGTAAAGGGACTTCAGTCTGTCAGACCACTCCTGATAAACTCACTTTACTATGAATGAACACAACTCGGCTGAACTGTGAGAGAGAAGATTCCTCCAGACTGGAGAAGCTTAGCTAAATAATCCAGAACGTTCAACCGAATTCAAATATAAATATATATAAATATATATGTGTATAAAACACTGATCTATGTTTCCAGTTTCAGTGTTTATTCTGTCTGGTTTTTAAGTGCGTCTAATAATAACAGATAACTTTAATGACTTCTCTGGCAGACGTCCATTCATCAGCCAGCCTCACTATATGAGCCTTCACCTCACAGAACTCTACAGATCTAAATGTCTGAATTACTATATGACGACGTCAAACAGCGCCACCTTCCCCCCTGACCCCATTTTACGCCACATAACAACACTATACCTGAGCACAGCTGTGTCTCGCCATCAGCGATAAGCCATTTCAGCTTATCCGGGTTTCTAAGGATTTTTGTTTGGGGCATGTTGCCCACATGAAAGGGATTTTTTTTCCAGTGGGGGCTCCATGAATTATGCAGTGGTGGAGTGGATTTGCAGGTCTTGCTGAAATTAATATGATACCAAATAAAGAAACGTGACAGGGCTGGAGGTTTTATCCAGCAGAGGGAGAGCAGGAAAAAGAATCGGAATTTGGATTTGAGAAAAGCAATCAGTGCACAAACTACACATACAGTGCATCTGTATGATAAGAACCCAGAGGAAATTATATCACCTGTATGGTTCACGGTTGTTTACCTCCTCCAGCTTCCCAGAGGACCATCAACAGAGTGAAGATTTACAGTTTGATCTTTCTTCAACGCTCGCCTCTGCGTATGTCTTAGGAAATTCATTTTATTTTTGGGAGATCCACATTAGATTCTTTCTCAGCAGTGGGGCCTGCTTGAGAAACTTGCTGCTGATTTCGATTCAACAAACAACTGGGATATAACAAACGTAAGGTGAAAAGCAGCAGCTGTTATCTGGAGTAACACAGTAGACTGCTGTTTGTTGGATAATGGCCCCTGAATCTATTTTTTATGGCTGTTCTATTTTTGTTAATCCAAGAGGGCAGCTGTTGCCAAATCTCTCTCATAATCTACGTCCTTGTCGTCCTCAGGACACTGTTGACACTACGGTGTTCTGTAGCTGGAGAGACGGAGGGACAGACAGATGGACCGATAGCTGTGTGTCTGTGTACCGGAAGTGTTTATTTATATGTGCCATAGTCTTATGAATACAACACTGAGCGATCTCAGTTATCTGCTCTGTCAAAATGATATGTGTGGAAAATGACACCAGGCAAACCTGACGTGATTTGATAATAAGTGTGGACTGGGAACCCACTGATCAAATGTGCAGTTTATCTAATTGACAGTCTATGACTCATTCTGTCTGGCACCTCATTTCAATTATTAAGTCAGCGCTCCTGGCGCTACAGCAGAATGGCTAAAAGGCAGGTTCAAGATCTGACTCGTCAATTTCTTTTCAGACCAATTTCATCATTATGAAAATGTTCTACACCACCGTTTCCGTTGCATCGTTCCTGATAACGGTTGTTGACCGTGGTCTTTTCCACTGCTCCTCCCCACATCATGAAGGACAGACTGACATGCAAATATCTGCTCCCGCACAACGGAGGGTAAATTGTGATGCAGAGACAACCTGACTACGTAGGATCATGACACGGAAAACTGTCTGCACTTCTTCTTCAAACCGTTTCAGACTTTAAAATGTCCAGTTCTGAAGCCTTTCAGTGACATTACACTATCACCTCACCTTCGGATTACGCTGCTATAATTGGAATAGCTTTATTGTCATTATACGTTTCATACAATGACATTTCATTACCATGTATGCAGTGTGGAATAACAGATTTTACATTACTCTGCTCGACGCAGCCGGTCGAAGCTATTCTCACTCTGTTGATGATCCTCCATCTAAAGAAGAAGGTCTGACTTCATTCGTTTCTTCTTTAAGTCGGAGGAAACATAGATTTACATAAAACAACCTCTAATCTGTTTTTCCAGACACATGCTAAAGCTGGGTACCATCCTCACTTGGCCTCACTTGACTGTATATTTTCTGTTTGTCCTTTCTCTAATCACTCTTTCCCTTCGTAATTCAAAAAATAAATCAGTAGAAATTAAATTTGCATGCCCAATGAGCGGCTGGGTCAGAATGAAGCCGTGTCCTTACATTCTGCCTGCACAGTGGCGAATACTGATTTCTCTTGGATGCCTTGTTGGACGTGTGCCCGGACAATGGTCATCGGCCCGCTGCTTTGGCTCAGAGCTCCTGTGGGCAGCGTCATAGTTCAAAACAAGAGTCCATAAATCACCGTCAAAAGTTGAACAAGGCCACTGTGGCCTGCGGGGAGCGCCAGAACTGCAGCATGGAACAACAGACATAACGAGAGATAACAAAATGCTAGTTTAAGATGACTGTTGATTGTTGACATAAACTTGGTTACACAGTTACTTTGGTTTCTTTCTTGGCATAACACAACTCACAGGTTCTTTTTTTCTCCTTCGCTCAGCTCGTTAGTTTCCCGCAGGTCATGGAGAATTTCCATGTTTTTTTGTTTGCTCTCCAGAAACGTACACAGAAAAACAGGCTGTTGTTACATTTCAGGCGTCAACTTGTCTGTCGCAACACAATCAATCGCCTCTTCTCTAAACAGCCCCTGCGTGCTCCTTTAGCACGATTTAACTATTGACCTGCGTATCCTGATTGCTCCTCGCTGCCAAAAAGCAATGATACGTTTCACTAATGCATCAACAAACAGTTTTATCACCTCTGATGGAGTCAAGAAGACAAACAGAGAAAGACTGGTTTTGATTTGAGGCCAGCAGGGTGGCACGTGGTTGGAGAAGTTGGAGCTTTACATTTATCTCCCTGCACACTTATCTCTCTGAGAGTTGTCCGAGCATAATGCATCATCCATCGACACGGCAAACAGGAAAGCGCCACACAATCACTGAGCAATTTCATCCTCTGTGCAGTGAAGCGAGGGGCCTGATTATCCTGGTGGGCAAACAGACAAGGATGAAAAAAAGGCAGAACTGGAAATTCAATCACTCCCATCATTCAGTCGTGTGTTGTGATGATTGTGGATCCGTGTCTTCACCCAGTTCGCACGGTGAAGTCTCATACATACAGCTTGAATACAGCGAAAACAACAAAACACCTCACTATGTCGCTGCCTCACGTACACATAAGCCTTTCACGCATAGACAACAATACGAACCGTGCAGCAGAAGTGTGTAAACCTCAACACCACATGGACCTGTCCGATTCTATAAAGACCTAAACAGATCCTCTAAACACAGCATGAAGCATTGACCTGGACTGTTTTTCTTTTCTACATATGCAAACACACAAACACACACACTAATTCCAATGCCACTGAGGGTAAGTGCACAGGATATTACACTCGTCTGCACTCGGGTACTTTATGAAACGTTACCTCACGCAGCGATATCATACGCTGCACGATGTGCGAGTACTTAACGACCCACATGATGCTAATTCCCTGGATGCGCAGCGAGCTGTGTTGCGGTTGTGGACTGTGTCAGATAGCAATCTAACAGAGCAGTGGTCGGTGTGAGGTCAAGTAAGGTGTCCATGGTCACGGCGGCGGCGTGATTGGAACAAAAAAGAAGAGAAAAGAGGCTCAGGGTCTGGCAGTCCCTCCTCAAGCTGACTCCACATTGGCCTGACAGATGGAGTACACGCGCCATGATGACATGAGAAGACTTTATGCTAAAGCCGAGGGGAGCGGCCTGTGTGTGTGCTGCAGTGTGCACAACAGAGTGTGCAGTAAAGAAGACACATGCTCGCAGACATCATAAACATATAGCACAGAAACACACACACACACACACACACACGTACAGTGTATATGCCTGTGTAAACTGCGTGAAATCTGCCCACATGCTGCACGTTTGTGTCTTAACACTTGCACTTGCAGAAACATAATGTCCTCCGCAGCTCCACACATACACACACACGGACACACACAGGACAGTATCTTCAGTATATATTCAGCAGCTAGGAAAAAAAGGAATCATTTCAGATAAACGAAAGATACAATATTCTGCTTTTTACTGTTTCTTTAGGTTAAATTACAGCTCGAAATGCATTGTGGTAATAAGTGGCCGGTGTACATTAATAACCATAATAAGTCTTCTGAACTGACGAAACACTGTGGAACATTTGCACCCTGTGGCTCGATGCCGTAGGTTGTATCAGATTATTGAAGTAAAAGCTGCTGTTTTCCCAAACAGGAGCAGCAGTCATTACACAGCGGAGCCTCTTCAAATGAAAGCTTTTGACAAACACACAGAGAGAAGAGCACCGCCTCGATGAAGGAGGCCTAGATGTCCTTCATAAATATCTGTTTGTGCTCACTGCAGTGTTGCTGAGTTGTTTGCAAGTAAAAAAAAAAGAGAGAGAGACCTGTTGTGCCTTGTCCGACTCCAGCTGGATATGACTGGTGCCATGAAGAGCTTTCAGCAGGTACAGAGAACATGTGTGCCAGAGTGGAAACACCGTCCGTCTCTGCTGCCGTGTAAAACATTACATCCAGGTCCGGTTGCGTTCAAGTGCTCAACACTCCCCACTGTTTCCAAGTGTTTCCCCCTGCACCTTCTCATTTTTCATGTCACCTTGCATCGGTCCCTCCTCCGCTGCAACTGAGAAGCAGCACAAACAGGAAGTTGGATGAGCTCAGTGTTGAGGGCCTCTGTATGTGGGAGTCTCTGCAGAAGCCTCCTGCTAATATTCATTTTAATAATACAACTGTCAACTGGTTTGGATTTGAGACATCGCATTACCCCCCCTCCTCCCCACGGAATCTGCTTCTCCAGTAAATTTAACTTCTATTTTTCCAAACAAAACATTCACTTAACAAGAAGACCTCAACAAGTTGGCTTTATTAAAAAAAAGGTGGAGAAAAAATAATAAATAAATGAATCAATAAATAATGAATTCCCCTCTCTCCACTCTTTCCGGACATGTTGTGTGAAATATTGATTATTCCACCTACACTTAAGGGTGTGACATTTTGATTGACGCCTCTAACAAGACTGAAGCGCAGGACTCATTTCCTCAGCACTGTCTCCATTTCTCACAAATTAGATCGCAGGAATTTCCACATTACACGTGGGATTATGAGCGAACACGCCGGCTGACCACGGGCATTTTCGGGCAGCACTTCTTTCTCCCACGCAGATGAATTAAAGGCTAAGATGGTGGCTTCGATTAGTTTGAATCGCAGAAAAGTTTCTCCGTAATCATTAATGACACCTGGTCTCAGCTGCTGTTCACCACAGCCTCCTCTCTGGTTTGTTTACCTGCCTCCACCAGGGCATAAACAACCCCAAACCAAACAATCACTATCTCCACCGATGACACGCTCACTCTCCTGTTCTGTCAGAGACCCAACATTCTCTGCAGCCATACGAGAATCAGTCCAACAGAAACCATAAAGTGGTGTCACTGATGGAAAACCATGGATCTGAATGGCTTTTAATGGGAGTGTCCAGAAAACCCCGGTATCTCATTAGATATAGTTTCCCATATGAAAACATGCTGACAAGAGCGCCACCATAGGGACATTCTGTAAGATTTAATCCTGCAAACTTTTTATTTTATTTGATATAATTTAATTTCCCACAGAGTCAGTCTATTTCATATTAAAATATATGAATGTACTAAACCTTTGGATATATTACCCGGTGACTGCTGGGATTGGCTCCAACCCCCTGTGACCTCAAAGGATAAGTGATATAGCTAATGGATGGATGCATAGTTTGAGATATGGAATACTTTATAAATATTCTTTATGGCGATCTATGGAAATGTTCATTAAGCCATCAATATTGAACCTGGACACCGTTTTCAACAGTGACCTCGTGTTTGACAAGTTACTGGCGTCAACCACTTCCTCACACTTATTTCTACCACTGTAAAAGCACATGATCATGATTATGAACCTAGTAAAAATGAGGTCTTTCCTCTCTTGCCCTCATCTTGGGAAGGTCACACATCCTTTTATAGCGCCACGTCTCGGACCGTGCACAAAAGGCAGCTCCACAGACTGTAACTAATTCAAAGAAACAAGATCACCATCCCTTCACGGGTCAGGTTAGGAGCTGATTTCATTATTAGTCTTATCATTTAGATCCGACTGCAGGCTAAGAACACTGAACATGTGTTTCTGTTTCTGCTTCACGATCGCAAGACCTGAGACTAATTAGTCTTTTTTTCACAACCCTGTAGGAAACAGGGTAATAAATAATTAAAGAAAGTAAAAAACATGAACTGAATGCTGATAATGTCTTCAGGAGATAAAACACACAGCGAACTCTTCTCACCTCACTTTAGATGACTGTTGACTGGAAACAAGGGAAACTGAGATTAAAGTGGGGCACAGATGAACGTAAGGTGATGAACTCTACGGCATCATGTGTGTGGTGTGTGTGTGTGTGTGTGTGTCTGTGCGTGACATCGCCTCGCTGTCTGATGACACGGAGAGTAACACGATGTAATGAGTGTCACAAAGGTTAATGAGGAGCCTCCCTCGGTAACACACACTCTGAAAAACTTCTGCCCTCGACAGAGACGGAACGTGGTGGAAAAAAAAAATCCTAACTCATAAACACCGTTTAGATCGTGATTACACCCCCACACGCAGCCTTCGCTGGACTTTCCCTCCCTGGCTATTGCAGCCTTTAATTATGTGGGACAAAAAGTCTTGAACGGAAGCAGAGGAAATTATTTTCCTCCAACTATGACTCTCAATGACTCTGAAAGGAGTGAAAAGAATGGATATTTCAGTAAAAAAGGAAAGAACTGAATACATGTCAGAATAAACTTTCTTACGGCTGTGACACGCGAGAGGAAATTTCCATGGCATCGTGAAAACGATGAAGGTGATTCATGTCGTCGCCCACACACAACGTTAGAAAAAAAAGTACAGATTCTTTTGCCTTGTTCTGTGACGTGACCTTTTCCGAACTGATTTTAACATGCTGTTTTTTTATCCGATCACAAACAGAGTTCCCATCATCATCCGCCTGCTCCGGCCGCATCAATATTCTGACAGCAGCCTGTCTCGGTTTTCCCAGGCTAAATGTTAATCAGCCCTCAAGCCTCTCTTCACTCCATCTGAAACCTCCTTCTCCAACGTCTTTCACATGCATTCACACTTTGTCAAGAGCTGTTATCTCTCGACCAATCAGCAGCCTCCGATGTCAGCAGCGCACACACACACACACACACACACACACACACACTGACCACTCAAGAGATCAGGCTACTTCCAGCTTTAACAGACAACAATCATACTGCACTTACAATATTACAATTTAATATGTAATTGTATATTTAGGCGTGTGTACAAAACTGTGTGTGTACAGTCTGTACTGTACTAGATGGTTTCCAATCTCTGAGGGATCTCACAGGGAACAGAAAATTGTGTTGTGAGGACGTTTCCTCCACACTTTGTGTTGTGTGTTGGAGGAGCCAGACCAGAAACTTTATCTCTGAGAAGCAGGTGAGTCTGGAGACAACTGCTGCGTTTGTCATCTATTATAGAGAACGTTCAAAGACAGTAAGCACACCTTCAGAACAGAGGAGACTGGAGGCAGGATGTGCACGCACACAAACACACAACAGAACACAGAACAGAACAACTACATTCAAATGTGTAGTTTGGTTTTGCATTCATTTTTTACACCACAATCTGTTGATTTATGTCTGCAGGGTCTTATTGGTAAATAATAGATGTGTTAGAAAATGGAGCATCTCTACCACTGAAAACAGAATCATGAATAAATCAGGATTATGAACGTACAGCCGTGTGTATGTGGATGTGTGCGTGTACGTGTGAAGCTGGGACGCCTCGTGGCGTCCCTATTAAAACGTCATCGGACAAGCTGTTCATGTTGTCGTCGCACTCTGCTCCTCTTCTCCGCCATCGATTTTTTTCACCATCCATCATCGCTTATGCGTGAGTCTGGTGCAGTTACTCTCAAAACCAAATCTCTTACAAACGATCAGTGCAGCGGGTTTGAAAGATGAGTAGAGGAATGTGATGATGAAATCAATGCAGCTGGATTTACTCCAACTGAGCCTCAAAGTGTCATTAATTTATTTCATTGATCCATACACTTCAATAGGTGGACTATTCCAACACACTTAGGATAAGTTGTGTTTTTTTTGTTTGTTTCCATCATCGTGTTTATTTTAAGATTTGTTATCTTACAGCATCTCTGATCACGGCGTTTATTAAACATATTGATTCGACGGGGCATCTGCATGCGCACAAAACTATCATGGTCGTTTTGAAAAAGTTACTAATGGACACCTGTGTTGTTCCGGTCCTCAGCTCATTTCTCAGTGTTTCTCTGTTTTAATGACGTAGTTGTGACTGGACAATGATCAGTGCACCATCCATCTCCATTCACATGCCTATATTTGTTTCCCAGCAAAGGTCAAAGGTGAAATGCCATTCACGTTGACATTTCACCCACCTTTGTGTCGATTTATTACTCCTGCAGTGTCCAGGTCTTGTGAAGACAGAGATGAGGGAAGGGTAACAACGAGTTGCTGACATGCTTTACTCCATAATCGAACAAATATTTAGCCGTAAACATTTACCTCACAGGTGAATTGAAAAATGTGCCCCAATAAACACCACTAAAAAATGACTTTTTAAAATATTTAAATGCTAAATATAATCATTTCATTAATTCTAAATATTGATCTACCTAGGTGAATTCAGAGCTGAGTCATAGTTCTCTGGCTGCAGACTCCACCATACAAATACAATGGCTCACACATTGCCCACCTGAGGTCAACGGAGAGTGACACAAACAAAGGAACCTGCAGTGCAACTCTCCCACAACGCAGCAACAAACGCAGCAACAAAGAGAGTGGAGGCCAAAAGACAACAAAAGATATGACAACAGTGGAGATGAAGCAGGCAGGGTGTTATCTATCATGCTGAAAGGCCTCTTGTCCACATGACACCTGAGGTTGGAGCTGATGCTTCCTGCTGATTGACACCTCACCTGTAACACGCCGCCTTCGCAGCGCAGCACTGGCCTCAAGGTGAACGCTGCAGCTCAGTGCATTGATTTATATCCACGCCCCGCAAGGGCAAGCGCACTGAAATCACATGCATGTACAGGCGTAGCTGCACGGTCAACACACAAACCTGCCCATGCACAGATCAAACGTGCACACACACACAGCAACGATTTGACAGGCGTCAAACTCAGCTGTAGTTAGCTTCTTCTTTCCCATCAACATTTTTTTCAAGAGTCCAGGCTTCCTTCAGCACCAAAACTCCAGTGCCCCTGAGTATTAATTATTTGTGTTGCCTGCACTCTGATCCACTGGCTCCTGTTAGGATTTGCATGGATGGTGCAAGACAAGCATGTCTAATCCTTTGCCAGAGAGAATTCAGCATCGTGCAATAATAAGAAACATGTGGAAAGGTTCATCGGCATATTACTGTGGTTGTTGCTCGGATTCTCCCCGAATGGCTCAAGATGAAGATGAAGAAGTGTGAAGTGGCAGAAAGAAGACTCAGATCAGATTTTCACCGATACCAAACTGTGAAGTCTGGCAGTGGATCAGTCAGAGAGAACAAAAAGATTAGCTGATGAACTCACATTATTCACACGCTCAGGGACACTAACACCCGCCTCGAGTGATGCCTCAATTAGACACTGATTTTAAATTAAATTACCATTACAGAAATCCCAAGGACACTGTGGCTTTTGGCTGAGGGATTTTAAGGCCCCATTTATCTGTGAATCTTTGAGCTCTATCATTTGAAGCTTAATAGACAGCAAAGGGGATTTGGAGCATAATTAAATGCTCCCTGAATTGAGATAACGGGTACCAGACCTAAACGCACTGGGGGAAAAGAAATCAGACTTTCTGCAACAATATCAACCCGTGGTGGACATTTCACAAATCCAACATACATAAGGGTCCTAATTATGATGTGTGTGTTTTCCTGTTCTGCTGCTATTTGCTGAAGGACAGGCTTTGCACAGTGAGGGAGCTAGTCGAGTGGATGCACAGCACAGCGGTGTGCTACAGTGCTACAAGGTCACTGTCAAACTCAAGGATAGAGATCACTACACTGACCTCCACTACTTTCTCTTCACTCTTAAACATGGCAGCTGGCATTCAGTGCTGCATAACCATGTGGTGGGCTCTCACTTAGCACTGAATGTGTGTAAGTAGATGTTTACGTTGCTAAATTCCCGTTAATCCCATCTTGGGAAGGCTTCCTACTGACACTGCTTTCATTTCAGGAGTTTTAGTATTCCCTCCGACTCTCGCTCTTTGTGTAAAGGATCACCTGACACTGCTGTACTTAGCAAACTTGTCCCTAGTCGTACCTTCGCTTGCCTGGAAACGAATCCCAACGAGCTGCGCTCAATATATTTTCCTCCACTGTTTGACTGTCTCAATTAGTGAGCGCTACACCTACTCCCCAGGCATTACAGTTAATGAGAAAGTTCTCTTAATCTGAGCTCTAGTCCTACTCGCCTGCTTAAATGGGGGATATAAACAACAAAGAAAAAGCTGAATTTTTCAATTACTTTCTTTCAATAATTCAACAGCGGCTTTGTCTCAGTAGATGGACTTGTCTGTCTGGGGATAAAATCCCACCTGAACGTGCTCACTGCTATCAATCTTCTCAGTGCAGTCTTTCAGGCTCTCTGTTCTCCCACAGAGGAGATGTGGGTGTTTGGTGAATACAGCTAAATGAGGCATGTCTCTCATCAGCAGCTCTAAGTCGCTCTGTGGCTCTTACTCTTTCGCTATCGAGGCTTTAATTGAATTCAAAACCTAATGTGTACCAGGAGAGAGGAGGAAAAATACAAGCTGTAACAGCAACAAGAATTCACTGGCACCATGGACAGTGACACAAATCCTAGCTGCAGGACCAAGGACAGCGAAGCATGTTCAGTGTGTGTCACTGTCTGTGGTGCTGACATAACAAAACATATGACAACATGGGTCTTATTTAAAAAGTACATGCCACAGTCCTGAATCAAAGAACATGCTTCACTGTCCTTGGTCCCGCAGCTAGGATTTGTGTCGCTGTCCATGGTCCTGAATTAACAATTACCAACGGGTAGGAATAGATATGTCCAGACAGTCTTGGCCACATACTTATCAGCACTGACTTACACAGACAAAGAATCAACATGACGGACCAACCAGCTATGATAATTATTATTAAAATAAATATGGAGCTGCAGTCAGTATCGTGGTATTCGTGGTGACAGTCTGGTTGTCAGCAGCATTTTATTTGTTATTCTGGAAAATAACCTTTTCACCCTACCGTTCAGACATGTTCATTTATTCTACCAATTATAGTGTTGTAGCCACTGTTGGTGTCTGAAATTGCAATACTTCTGTTTTAACTTCTGCTGCATCTTACCCATTATATCTCAATATCAGTGACAGCATTAAAGTTTTCCAAGGACAAGATTAGATGGACTATTACGTCTTGGCAAGCTCAGACCTGACCTTGTGACTGAAACTTAATTCAGGCTGTATGTATAATGACAAGCCCTAATTTTATATATATATTTTTTATCTTAAGTTTGGCTCAGCGGCTGTTGGATTTTTTTTCTCGCCACCATTATGTTAAATTAAACTAAAGATGAATCATCTCTCCGTACCATCACGACCCACTTCAGTTAGAAAAAAAAGGACCACTGACAGAATTAAAAGTACAATCAAGACGTCAAAGCTGCCTAACTAACTACACCACACAGGTCACGTAAAAACTGAAAGACTGGCCCGTGCATGCCTACATTAGTAGTGCTCGACTGAGTGCACAATGAAATGAGGATTTAAAACCTTGGATATCAGCCCAGAAACCATCCAAACAGGGGACAACCTGCTTTTTCTGCCACCATAACCCAGATAACCGGGAAGAAACAATGGCATCCGAGTCATTCTTCTTCTTTGTTTTGCATACCTGGAAGAACGCAACGAGCCTTGCTGTGTTTGTGATATTCTATATGATACTCTGACAAAGTATTAAAATATCATACATATACAGGTTTAAAAACATGGACACAGTATGAATTTGTATAAGCGTCATGGGAACGGGTCCATTAAATTTACGTACTCGTCTAATCTCTCCCGGAGGAAGAGTGACGAGATGAAAGAATTTCAATCTTCCCATCTCCTCCTGGGAAGAGCAGCTGCAGCAGCGCTGCGGTAACTCAGCCCTCACACAGCGGCAGCATGCACTGGTTGAGACGTGACTCCTGACGGATGCACTGTAAGCAGCTGTCACTTCTGCGACCTGCTGCTTACAACTCCATTACAAGCCTCCAGCTCTAGACTGGTCACATAAACACCGGCATGTAAGAGAGAGTGGTTGTCACATACCCTCATGAGCCGTAGAGACCATTAAGCTGTCGCAGTGATCCACAGTGTATTTACAGTACATATGTTTGTATAGGCAGGGTTGGTGTAATGCCTCTCATAAAACAATAAATTCACGTATGGGGATCACGTATCGGGCCAGAGTTAACGCCTTTCATTTACAGGTCTTTTATTGCAATTTGGAATTTATGTATAAGCCCACTTGTTTAGACCGTATTGATTTTGCAGAATGATGATGTTGTTTGATGAGGTTTAATTAAACGTTTATGCACCCACGCCCTATTTAGGCCCTGCTGCGTGTAGACGAAGAAATATCTGCCACGACAGAAGCTCAAATCAAAGTTAGAGGTAATTATTGGAAATCCTTATATTCTATTTTTTCACCCTCATATTTATTGCCTGAACTCTCCCGGCAACAAGTTTATTTCAAATCTCTAAAGCTGGATTACCAACCGCAGCCCCGAGTCTCGGACTTCAGTCGAATTTTGCAGCAGTTTAGTTAAATATGAACTATGCTGAGTGCAGTGAAAAAAGACACCTGCCTTTAAAACCCATGTTGTTTTACCCTTGTTGGTCATTTGCAATAAGTATTGTCTGATTGTGTCGTTTTGTTGCCTGTTGTCAGTATATAAAAAGAGATAGATAAATAAATAGAAAATTCAAAATACCAGTATCCCAATTTATCCACTGACTTCATCAACATATTCATTTCATGTACATGAGCTACACCTTTATCCTGATAAAATGGCAGAATTCATACATGATTTTTTATTAAATTATCTCAGACCCTTAAAGGGCTATGGCTATGTGCATATTTTCTCATCATAACCGCAATTAAGTCTCCAAAAATCAGCCCTGTTATGGATGAACCACCCATCTGATTTAGGCCATCACCCTCAACCTATGCTACCTGTAGCCCTCTGACTCACAGGCTCTCATTTTTTATCAACGGTCCCAAGAAATAAGGAGCTTTTCCTTTCAAATGATTTCCTGCCAATTACCACATGTGCTGCTCACTTACTTCGGCTAAATATCTGCTCCAAATGTACAGTGGGGGGAAAAAAATGAGACACTGATTCAGCAGAGATGAACTGGCTGCCATGGTAACAAGCCCTGGTACCATTAATTGTGGCATCTTAAAACACAGGAGCCGGGCTCTGCCACTTAAAAGGACCATTGTTCATCTCACCTCGTCACTGCATCATGTTCTTCAGTGTGACTCCGTCGGACTGATTTCTGACCCCATCCACGGGACGCGTCCAAAGCTTAATTGCTGAAAAACCCGACTGCACAACAGCAAAGTGCAGAGGGGACAGAAAGAGCGAGGGAGGACATGGGTTAATTATGGCTCACCAGATGCTTAAAGGGCTTCCAAAGCTGACAACGTTGCTAAATGACAGAAAGCAAGGTCTCTCAGACAAGATTTAGGCTTTTTCATTTAGACGTTGTGTAGGAAAATTGAGCTGCAGACCACACAGGCATCAGTCACAGGTAAGTGCTACATATCATGTCATATCCAGCATCTCCTCATCTCCTCTACCTAAATAAGGCTCGAACATGGCACATTGGCACAGACGGCCCATGAACCCGGCAACAGCCAGGTTTTTATTTGTGACCCTCTGCAATGGAAAACACACTCGCTCTAACCTGTGACAGGCAGCAATGGCTCCAAATGAAAAGCTGCCTTCTGAACGTCTGGCACTCTGAGAAGAAGGAGAAGTAGAGAAGAAACATTTGTACCCATTAAAACAGAGTCAATCACTCCTGAGCTCAGACCCTTCCATAACATCCACACATTTCTATTTAATGTGTGGTTATTTCTGAGCAGCATAATGCTCCCAGGTTTAGCGACAGACATCGGTCATGGTGACACAACTTGATGTTTACATGAATCATATGGACGTAAGCCCTCTGCTGAGTCACACTAACAAAAACACACATGTGTGGATGGTAAAGATGGGAGAGGGCGGGGTGGGGTGGGGGTGTATATGGAGGTTTGTGGTCAAATGTGTATAGATTTACAGTCAAACATACTGCTGATTCCCTGTATAGCAACGCCGGTCGATACATCGGCAGCGGTGCTGCAGCCTCTGCCAGTGGCTGCATGGACTTCACGTCTGCACTTGACCTGTCTTTTTCTGAACATGACACATCCACAAGACCTCTGCTGCATAATTAAAAAAAGGTTGTTACATAAAGATTCAAAAGAGGAGCAAAAGACTGTGTTTTTATTTGATCAGGACCAAAGACACCTTGTCACAGTCAATGATTCCATACTTCATGTTCCCACTAATCTGGATCTCATGTGACTTCAGTATTTATTTACTGCATTGTTCCAGTCCTGTTCTGCATCTAAAAAATAAAACCATAATGTCAGATAACACGTAGAGTTTTTCAGTTCGCCCCCTATTCTCGTGGCTGATCAAATGTTATTTACTCACAATGCACTGCATGAATCACCACAAACAGCCGCGCCTGGATCTGACCGCCGTCCACACAAACTGAGCTGAACTTGCTGATGTAGAAACAAGCTGAACATAGCTCCTGACCTTTCTGTAATTACCCGCCGAGTGTTTCACTCTCTCCAACCCTCCTGCCTTTGAAGCCAAGGGAGACTGTGCTCCTCTCAAAGATGAATGTGCACATCTGGAGGAAAATCAGAGTGGAGCTGCGGCATGTGTTTGCTCCCCACTCCCATCCCTCCCTAAAACACAAAATAAAAGTCGCAGTGGGGGATGTTTTGGATGCTGTGGGCCTTTTGCTGTTTGATGAGATAATTTACTGGAAACTGCTATTGAAGAGGGTTAGATTTATTTAGAGGATTTTTTTCCTTTGTTTTATTCCTGGTCATAAACTCACTAAATGTTTTAATCATTTGAGAGAGAGAATGAAAATACAAGGTCCAAATGAAACACACGGATTTACCACCAATAAATCACCAAATTCTCTGAACAACATAAGATAACAGCAGCCTCGATGAAACAGGTATGAAAAGTACTTTAAAAAACCTACGTCAAGTAGGTTTTGACAACTACATTTACTCCAGGTGATATAAAAGATTGATATAAAGCTATAAAAGGCCCACAGGTCATTTGGTGCCGTATATCTCTGATCATTTCTGTTGATGCTGGCTTATAGGGAAATCGCCAGCAAAACTATGTCAAAGATGGCGCCTAACAGTCTGTCAGACAGTCCTGTCTGTCAATAGCGAGTACTGGTTCAAAAAAAATAACAGTCCTGGCTTAAAAAAACAGTATAATAACGATAACTGTAGTATTTATATCAGATATGAAGTCAGCTCTTACTCTCTGTCTCTTCGTTTCACAGAGATCAAAAAGTAAAATATCCTGTGACTGAGCAGGAAATAAAACTGGAAATATTGTACTGCAGTAAAACACAGGGTGAACGCAGTATACAGTACTACATCGCACCTCGTGTTGATGACCAGTGATTTGGTCTTTGTCACTGGGTTTTATTCTCATTCATTTGTTAAATCCCTGTTTGTGCTGCTTAGTATCATCTTCTTGTGTTGCCTTGTGTATGCTGTCCTTCTCTAAACCACTATGTGACATGAACTATATATTTGTCATAATTATGGCTCACACTCGCCTGAGCCTGAGCTGAATTGTGTGCCCGGCAACTGTATGCAAGTGACGTATGAGCTCCTCTGGTCCCGCCTCACGCTAATGCAACCCGACAGTATCTGCATCACATCATGATGCTGAGCTCCGTGCAATTCTTCCAAGGGATACATTCATATTCATAATCCAATTAGTTTTGACTCCAAGATAAGGACTTTTTCCCCCCTGATACAAATATGATTTATCCTGTTTGGGGGATTATAGCAGAGTCCAAATGTTTGGTCTACGAGGACTGAGCCATCGGTTTATTTTTCTTTTGGTGAAAAGCGAGATGTTGAAGCGTGACTAAGCCGTGTTTGTAATACGACACCCCCCCCCCCCCCCCCCCCCCCCCCCTGTTTGGGGGATTATAGCAGAGTCCAAATGTTTGGTCTACGAGGACTGAGCCATCGGTTTATTTTTCTTTTGGTGAAAAGCGAGATGTTGAAGCGTGACTAAGCCGTGTTTGTAATACGACACCCCACCCCCCCACCCACCCCCAACCCCAACCCCCCCCTCCCACATCCCTCAACCGGCTGTAGATAAGAGCATACATGCACAAAGTGCTCAGCGTGTACATTCAAGAAACGCACACACTCCAAATCCACAGGAATCTCCTCCAACGCGCTCTCTCACATCAACACTCCCTCTCGCCACCCACGTTCACCCACACACATCCAGCATCCAAACAATTAGTGTGGATGAGTGATGTGTGCTTGGCTCAGCTGCATGACCATGCTCCCCTCAGCCTCCGTTTGCCTTTTGCATACACTGACTATAGGTTACTTGGTTTAGCTCAGCGCTTCAGTCTGTCCCCACAGCAGGACACTGTAAACCCACAGAGTGGACCGACACACACACACAGTCTGTAGGTTCATACAGAGGGGAAATAAGGAAATGAGAGGAACCAACAGGTAGGCAGACAGCTTGAACAATTCAATAGCAAAGAGACTAACAGAGAGATAGACAGGTGAATAGGGAGAAATCATAAAGAGTCAGTGGACCATAATGCGAATGCTTAACAGCCATATGTAGGTGGTCCTAATGATGTTTGGCTTATTACAAGCACCACTGATGCTCTGCTGTAATCCCCTGCCTTGCTTTGATTGGTCTCTTATTGTGTCTCTGTGTGTGTGTGTGTGTGTGTGTGAGTGTGAGTTGGTGTGTCTATGCAAAAAAAAAAAAAGATGTCAGACCATATTTACCTGGGATCCCATTTCATACCACTCCAAATTCCAATTGAACACTGCAAATGGGGCGGAGGGGTGAAGGTGTGTGTGGGTAATACCCCCCCCCCTTTTCCCTTTCAGCTGATGTAATACACTCACCAGAGTACAACAACAACAATAATCATAATACAAAGTCATAAGAGATGGCAGCACGTTGAAAACGCTGTTTTTGTTTTGGGTTTTCCAGTTGTCCTGTCTCTGTTTTTCATTCCAGCGGATTTCTGGAATGAAAGAAAAAACGTCACGCACACATGCGCATATAGGCGCCACACTGACGCATCGTTTGTTGTGTAGTCAAATGTTTTTGCTGGACTGACTCTTCTCTGTCGTGCACAATATTTGATTTGATTTATTTCGTTTTTTTTTTTTTATTTGGCGCATTCAACAGTGTTTCCAGGCGCCGGCCGCGGTGAGACAGAGGAGGAGAGAGCTGCATGTGTTCTCTAAAGACGACAAACTGAGGCAGCTCTGGTCCTGGTGCAAAGTCTCACCACTGTTAACCACTAATGCCCAGTTGGACACTTTCACCAGGGACCTGCTGCGAGCTCGGAGTGAGCTCGAGCCTGATCCGGGCTCAGAGAGCTGATTTTTGGGGCATGTGGAGGCGAATAAGCCGCAGCTCGGCGGCTGGAACGAGTGACTGAAAAATCAAATCTCCCTGTATGAGGATTGATTTTTTTTTTGTACCTGCCCTCTCCTCTCTGCATTCCCTCAGTCAGCCAGCCGACGGGTCTTTGCCACTACAGCTCAGCAGAGGGTGTCAGATCTTTCTCAGAGCGCCGCGCCGGAACGAACCCGGTCTCCGCGCTCCTCTTCTTGTGATTTCCCGAATCGCCACAGAAAGGAGAGTGGGAGGAGGAGGTGGAGGTGTTGGCGATAGAGAGGACAGAGAGGATTGGCGCAAACGAGCGAGGCAGCAGCGCCGGAGAATGTGAGGGGGGATGCGGGTATTGAGCAGCGGCGGCTTCGCCTCGAGAGCTCCAGCGCAGGGTGTGAATTTAGCACCAGCGGAGAGGGAACAGCTCCCGACGCCGCAGTCGGGGGGAGAGAGAGGGAGAGAGAGGGGGGAGAGAGAGAGGGGGGGAGAAAACACGCGGATTTGTTCCTGTTTGCTGCCAAGGTCAGTGTGAAACGCGCCCGGAGAGCGGCGAGATGCGTCGGAGCCGCTGCGTCTGAGGCTCGGCGTCAAAGAGACGGTTCATGTGGTCGTCTCCACCGCGGGGAGCACTCCGGAACACGCGAGCAGGTCAGACGCAGCACGGATGTTTGAAAACAGAGACTGTCTTATCTCCCACCACCACCACCACCCCGCCGACATGTCCACCTCGCCGTGCCCCCCCTCCCTGCTGATGGAGACGAGATTCGCCGCTCGTATGTCTTGAGACCCGGGAATGACTCGTCCGCGTTGAAAAATGCTGCTTTGGATCGTGGTTCTGCTGAATGCGGCTCTTTGTGTTGCCAGTGGAAACGTGACAAGGGACGTTTGTAAGGAGCAGATATGCTCCTGCAACGAGGTGGAGGGAGATCTGCACATAGACTGCGAAAAAAGGAGCTTCACCACTCTGCAGCATCTGACGGGGCCCAGCTCGCAGTTCTATCACCTGCTGTTGCACGGGAATTCTCTCTCCAGGCTCTTCCCCAACGAGTTCGCCAACTTTTACAACGCCGTCAGCCTGCACCTGGAAAACAACGGTCTGCACGACATCGTGCCCGGCGCCTTCCTGGGGCTGCAGCTGGTGAAAAGACTGCACATCAACAACAATAAGATCAGGTCGTTCAGGAAGAGCACCTTTCTGGGCTTGGACGACTTGGAATATCTCCAGGCTGATTTCAATCTATTGAGGGATATCGACCCGGCGGTTTTCAGGGACCTAAATAAACTTGAAGTGTTGATACTGAACGACAACCTCATCAGTGCGCTACCTATAAACGTGTTCCAACATGTGCCCATTACGCATCTCGACCTGCGGGGGAACCGGATCAAAACGTTGCCTTATGAGGGGATCCTCGAGCAGATCCCGGGCATTGCGGAGGTTTTGTTGGAGGACAACCCGTGGGACTGTAACTGCGACCTGGTTTCTCTGAAGGAATGGCTGGAGAACATACCGCAGAACGCGCTGATTGGGCAGGTGATCTGCGAGGCGCCCACCCGGCTGCAGGGCAGCGACCTGAACGAGACGTCAGAGGAGGAGCTGTGTCCTTCACAGAGCGGCGGCGTGGACGCCAGCCTGGTCGCCCCTCCCACCCAGGAGGAGACCTCGGACGCTGCGGCCCACGGCCCGCGTCCCACGCCTTACAAGCCCACCGGGGATGCCAGCGGGCGCCCGACGCCCGGCGGCCACGGAGCCAAGAGCCGCTCCAAGTCTCGTGAGAACTGGCAGCTGAAAACTAAGCCCACCCCGTCGGCCGCAGGTGTGGGCGGGGAGAGAGAGCAGCCGCACAACCTCACGTGTCCCCAGCCGTGCGCCTGCAAGCTGGTCGGCTCCAGACAAGGACTCGGGGTCAACTGTGAGGGCAAAAAGATCGAGAGCCTGTCCAGCCTGAAGCCGAGGCCCCTGAGCGCCCACGAGCTGAACCTGAGAGACAACAACATCCACGCAGTGAAGAAGAACCAGCTGCTCGGCTACTCCAGCCTCAACCTGCTGGACCTGGGCGGGAACAACATCAAGGCGATCGACAACGGCACCTTCCAGAACCAGAGCGAGCTGAGGTGGCTGTACATGGATAAGAACTACTTGGATACGCTGATGGCGGAGATGTTCGTGGGCCTCGTCAATCTGGAATATCTCAGTTTGGAATACAACGACATCCAGCTGATAGTGGCAGGTGCCTTCAGCCCCATGCCGAACCTGAGGGTTCTGTTCCTCAACAACAACCTGCTCAAGTCTTTACCCGCGGATGCTTTCCTTGGGATTTCTTTATCCAAAATTAGCCTGCATAATAACTACTTCCCTTACCTGCCCGTGGCTGGAGTCTTGGACCAGCTCGGTTCGATCATACAGATCGACCTGCACGGGAACCCGTGGGATTGCTCCTGCAACATCGTGCCCTTCAAGCAGTGGACGGAGAAGCTCGGGGCCGATGTGATAGTGAGCGATCTGAAGTGCGAGTCGCCGGAAGAGTTCTGGAAGCGGGACTTCCGCTACGTGCGGAACGACCTCATGTGTCCCAGACTCTACGACCGAGTCTCCCCCACCTCCCTGTCCAAAAACAGCACCTTCACCCTGGACTCGGGGACGCGCTCAAACTCGTACCTGGAGCCCAACAGGGTCTCCATCTCGGTGCTGGTCCCCGGGCTGCTCTTGGTGTTTGTCACGTCCGCTTTCACCGTGGTGGGGATGCTTGTGTTTATTTTGCGGAACCGAAAGAGGTCAAAGCGGAGGGAGGGCAACTCGTCGGCCTCGGAGATCAACTCCCTGCAGACGGTGTGTGACTCGTCTTATTGGCACAGCGGGCCGTACCACGCGGACGGGGGCGCGCACCGGGGCTTCGACTGCAGCGCGCACCTCTCCACGCCAAACGACGCGTAAAGGGACTGCGCGTGCCACACAACGCAGGACTGGATTACAAACAGTCACACAACACGGACAAGTGGACAAGTGGACAAAAGGACAACAACAGCAAGGAGCGCCGCGTCTCTGCGTCACAGGAGACACACCAGACTCTGTTTATGTCTAGTTTTCTCCAGCAGGAGCAAGTAAGTCAGTCTGATGCTGCTGCTGCTGCTGCTGCTGCTGAACAGGCCCCGCTCTGTAATATATGTATATGCCAACACCCCCCCCCCCCCCCCCCCCCCCCCCCCCCCCCCCCCCCAACCCCCCCCCCCCCCCCCGGCTAAAACCCCTCCCTCCCTCCGTCCTCCTCCCAACTCTGCTATTTGCCGCAATCGGACTATACGGATGAGTGTGAGCCAGAACAGAGGGAGTACAAAAAAAGGAGTGTGTGTGTGTGTGTGTGTGTGAGAGGGAGAGAGAGAGACAGAGAAAGAAAGAGAGAGAGAGGACCAGGGAATGGTGCACGAGCGCATGAATGTAAATGTAAATACTCGGACTGATGTATCATAATCTGCATGATGATATTTTCGCATGGTTTCAAGACACACACGACGGCGAGGAACCATCACCACCACCACCACCACCACCACCATGACCACCAGAGAAGCCAACTCGAACCCCTTCATGTTATATCAATACGACGACTACACATATATATATAGATATTAAGAATTATGTATGACTATTACAAAGTGCCATTTCTCTATTTTTTGTGAACCTGCAGTTAGGATTTGTATTTGTTGTTTTAAACTTGTTTGGAGAAAAGAGGGGGTTAAAAAAAATCAACACTGGTGAATGATGACTGTATACGGGAGAGCAGAGATGGAGGTGACGCTGTCAGTGCATGTTACCTTTTCTGTTTGTTATCATTTTGATTGTCGATAAATATTGGGGTTATTTATACCGTGCTAAATGGTGCAGATTAAAACCCAGGTCTGCGCACTCGTCATCTCCTTTATGAATGTAAAACTGTGTTATTTTATGGTGTGCCAATTGTTGACTTTCAGATATTCAGACATGCAGATGAGCATGACCAGTTCACGTCACTCAGATGCTTATGCTGCAGAGTAAATGTAGCTAAAATAACAGTTCCGTGGTTTTGTGTGTCAATGAATATAGCCTGCTTTGGGTGAGAGGAAGAAAAAAAAAACACTAATTTAAACGGGGGGTTTATACCATCATATTTTTTCAACAACTGAGTACAGAAGTGTTTTCAATTGAGCTATATAGGTATAATTTGATCTATGTAAACAGCTGCAGGTAGACTGATATAGACTAGGATGCTTTTGTAATGTCAGAAAAAAAGATTCCTCCACAAAAAAGCTTATGGCTATGATTAACTTTCATCATATTGTGAGCTTTTGTAAAGCCATCTAATCTTGTCCAAATAAGACAGATGAAACTCACTGTACAACGTGCTTGAGCTCGGCTGTCTGGGGGGAGGGCGAGGGCGAGGGGGCGGCAGGCACTCAGCATGTGGCCGGGCCTGTAGAGATGCAGAGGTGCAGGGGGTGTGGCAGAGGAGGCACAAACTCTCAACAAAACATACACACACAAGGCACTCCTACACATATTTAGATAATGAAATATATATATATATATATATATATATATCTCCCCTGTGGGCCAGGGTGGGGGGTCTGCACGGTTTCTTTGGGGTTAAGAAAACAATACCATGACTTAATACCTGTTTTGCAAAGCTGCTTTAACTACACCTGGATTTGAGGTAAAAAGTAAAAAAAAAAAGGAATTACAGGTTGGGAAATATGTATAGAATTCCCAAATTTCCCTGAGTTAGGATGTAAAGTTCCAGTGCTGACATCTTAGTTTGACCTTGCAAAACATCACTTTTTATGATGCCACATTTGAGACAAATTGGGCCAAACACTTCCTGCGATGCCAGGGGCATGATGGGAGTCAGTGAGAGATGGGCTAACACCCTCTACCTCCCCCCCACCCCCTCTTTCCTCCACCAGTAGGCCCTTAGCATCCCTCCATTATGCAGACTAGCGCTGTCCATGGTGCTGAATCACTCCCCCTGCTTTCTTTGTGTGCCTGTCTTTTGCCCGTTGCTGTGCGTTTCTGTGTGCAGGCCCATGAGGGCGCACTCGCAGACATGTCCCCCCAGTCTCCCTCCACCCTCTTCCCCGTTCCCACATATGTACTGTTGCCTCAGCTCGACCCCGGGACAAACATCTCAGCAGACCTGTGACAAACACGTATCATCAACCTCTTCATCACCACCTCCCTGCATTTTTGTCCAGTCGCCCTCCTTCCCCCTCAGCTCCCTGTCCCCTGCTCCTCTGTCCAGCCACAGGGAGACGGGGGGGATGGGGGGATGGGGGGTATCTATGTGTCTCTTCTGTGGAGTATTACTGTGCCACAGCCCACTGATGATTTGTCATCATTTTCAAACGCTGTGTTTAAAGATACATTTATATGCTTTGCAATATTTGACCTGCTTCTATTTTGTTAAATAAAGTGTGGCTGAGGTTGAGTAAAAAACAAAGTTTGGTTTTAGGATTTTTTTTTCGTCGTTGTAATTAAACATGTGACAGGTTTGATTTATCAGCTGTTTAGATTATGTTGCATAATTTATATCCTGAGAGGTTCATAAACTGGCTACTTAACCGAGATGCACTGCCTTTGTTTTTTTTTTAATACAAACAAAACTTCAAAACAAGCGCAGTATAGTTCATCCAAATGCAGATTTCTATATGAAACATAATCTAAATATGTTCATTCAATATTATTTCCAGGTCATCGCATCAGGATTTAATCAGTATCAATGGAGAGAAAATGATACAGTCGCCCGCTGCAGTGCTGCCTGTATTATTATCAATCACAGCATGGACATGACAGTATTCATTTCCACTCTTTATTAAGTGTACATCAGCTGTAATGAATAAGTTCACTGAGTGAATAAATAAAATGTCAACATTTGAGTTGCCAAACGTACTGGAAGACGATTTTCCACAAAGCGACTACTCAAATGATGTTGTTGTTCATGTCGGTCGACTTTTAGCTTTTGAAGCCTAACAGCTACTGCGACTGTGTTATCCAGAACTCAAATGAGCACTCTTGTTTTTCTGAAGTCAAAGGAAGAGATCAGAGAACACCGGGTTTCATGCTGGTCAAGTCCAAATGCTGCTGGCCACTACAAAAACATACAGAGTCCTCTTTACATTTAATGGCAAATGCAAATGCAAATCTTTTGTGCCATATAGCACATAATACTGGATCATACATTTTCAAAACATCCCCTGCCTTCTGTGTGAATGTATTAGGGGCTGTTTTCAGGCAGGTTCCTTTTTGCTCTCCTGATGTGCTCTGTGTCTAAGAGTAGGAGCCATTCATTAATGCAGTGGATAATAGCTGTAGGAGAAGACAGTGAAGTGGAGTGGCCTCTTTTACATGCTGAGCACTCAGCACTCCAACACTGTCGCGGCGCAGCAGGCTTTGCACTGCTCGCGTGATAGTCCCCAAGAGGAGCTGGCGGTTGAGGCAGCGCTTCCAGCAGGGATAACATCATCTGCACACCTCATAACGGTCCACTTCAGTGTACATCTCAATGGTCTCGCTTTGGTTTTAGTGAGGGGTATTAAATCCTGAGGGTAGGAGAAAATATTTTCTGCCTGTGTTTGGAGTCTTGTTTCAGCTTCAGGGTTACTACGTCTACGTGAAAGAGCAACGTACGTGTGGACGCTTTGGCTGGTTAGTCATCAGCCGGAATCCCCATAACAGCTCTAACGCCCACTACTGACACTGTCTTTTGTCTATGAGCAACCTCCAGCCCATCTGCATTATTCTCGTCTTATTATTTTTTTTTCGTATTAAATGACATTTTTTTTCTTCAGGTTATAATTTTGTCCACTGGCTGAACCCAAGAGACTAAAACCCCAGTCATGTCTTTTCATTTCAGCTCCGATTCAGAGCCAGCAGTTGGTACTGAGTCCAGTGGAGCGCATGAACGGAAACCCAGCGGGATGACAAGCAGGCATTAGCTCGTGTAATCATTAATATCCCTTTCCTAAATGCAAACCTATCCTAATACACACCTCAGGTATAATTACATCAACAAAGTCAATTCTTTACAGGGTAAAAATGTATTTGTGGCAGAGTGGATAATCAGAATTCTTCATCACTGTATATTTGGCTTTGTGATGACTTGACTAACGCCGGGGCAACACGGAGCTGTAGCTCATAGCTCAGCTGCACCCAAGCAGCAATAAATTAAAACAAAGTTGCCTCTTTCCAAAGCAGCGACGCCCTTAGCGTCCAAATGTTAAGAGACAAATCACTCCGACCGCGAGCGACTCAAATATTTCAATACTTTCTGCTACTCCTGATACTCAGGTGGACCACGCAGCAAAACACGCCGAGTAATTAAAAGGATCTCAGCTCATAATTGACCCAG
This sequence comes from Trinectes maculatus, assembly GCA_016785345.1. Lineage (NCBI taxonomy): Eukaryota > Metazoa > Chordata > Actinopteri > Pleuronectiformes > Achiridae > Trinectes > Trinectes maculatus. Next base: position 58,915 of record JAFBJQ010004274.1, on the reverse strand, counting down.
ATCTTGTGTCAACCCCGTGCACACTGGCCTGCGTCAAACCACCAAGTGGGCCTTTAATCAAGATGAGTGAATGGCCTACTGAGTGTTTCCTCCAGCTCTAAGTAATCCTCTTCTTCCAGCCCCCACTTATTGATTATCTCATTGATTTGATTTAGCAACCACACACATGGCCATTCCTCACCGGCAATGCAGGCATTATGTGGCTCCACCTGATCTGATTACTCTGCTCAAACGGGAGCTACGACTGCAGCACAAAGCCCCATCTTTTAAAAAAGGCCTGTGTGAAATGTGTTTGGGCGGCGGAGGGGCAACGCCCGTCTTCATAACGCAGACCTCTCAAGCTGAGGTTCATTTGATTACTTCTGCTCAGCTTACACACATAACTAGATGGATGCCAGGTCACGCTCTCATACAGTGAAGCTTGACATAAGACATTTTAATTTCCTGAAGCTTTTTTGGTCCAAGGAAACCAGCTGTTTGGTTGTCTTTTCTTTTCTTTTTTATTAATACTAACAGTAGGAACAGCCAGTACATGCACATAGTCGGCATTTGTACATCTCACGGGCAGTTTCTGTACTTTCCCATCGTACAAACGGTGGTAACCAAGAAGCTAAAGGATGATTTGTGCATCTGTCTCCTGTTCTAATCCTTCCATGTGAACACAGCTGGAAAGAAAACCTTGTGCAAACACTGCTGTAGGAAAATACAAAGTGTTCATAGGCAATTTCAGGCCACACCATTTTGTTTCTGTGATCCTGTGCATCAGTAGAACGCAGATTTTTTTTTTTAGTGCTGCTCATTCAAAAGACGGTATGACTCAGTCAAGCCAGGACATATTCCTTTTCCTGTCATCTTTCAGATTCTGAGTAATATATGCAAATACACACAAGATGTTCAACGACAACATGGCTGTTGTTTTTAACACATTCACCTGTTTTAAGTGTCTACATGTGTTTTCCTTATCACCCCCCCAAAAAATCTGATTCAGCAGAGTACAAACACAGATACAGAAAACCAATGTATTATTAAAGAACTGGAACTAAAAAGGATAGAAACCCAGTATACGAATGGACGTACCTGCTTCCTGTCTGAACCGATTCTCAGTTTCAGGAATTGCCAAGTGTCACAGTTCCGACTGACAGATAAGTGGTGTCATTTCACTGGCTTTATTTTAAGTCAGTTGTTTTTCGAGAGGAGAATAAGGACGTGATGTGGAATAACCTTTCTGTTATATACTACACACTGAGCCAGGCTCTTTTCACCAGACACCGAATGTACTGTTTTTTAATTTAAAAACGCCGCCATTAATTTGGAACAGTCTCTGACATATTACCGTACAGCGTCAGCAATGTGCGACATGTGTGGAGCGTGCATGTGTGTTTTAATTGCGGTTTCATGAAGATGGAGTCACACTACGGGATTTTTAATGGAACCGTGCACCTGAGCTGCGGCTTCAGGTGAACGTCACTGCAGCGCAGCCACAGATGACAGCAACAGCAGCTGCTGGATGACTAAAAGCTTTATGAGCCAGAAAAGCTACGACTCCATGAGTAAATGTCCTCTGCATCTACGGCGAGTGAATGGAGTCTTGAATTAAGGGTCATTATTTTTTTTGTCACATGAAAAGATCACGCTTCTCTTTTCCTCCCTAATCCTCCGTTTGCTCACTGCAGTGTCATTTCAGATGGACGTGTTTTGATTTTTCACTCTGCTGTCACTGTGTCGACTGGCAAATTGATAGGCTCTAGAAGGCAGTGTTGGGGGACAAGGTGGGGGGTGAGGGGGGCCTTGTCCCGGACTTCCATCACCCCCATTCTATTTATCCTGACAGTTGGAAGCAGCACACCACAAACAAATCATCACCCACACCAACAACAACAGTCCCAATAAAAAAGACATGGGGAGAAACAAATCAGCCGCTAACATGAGCAACAGCTAACAGCATTTAGACTGACGCTATGTGTCAAACTAATTTTACACATGTCTTCATGGTTTTATGTTGGATACAGCTGAGATTCTGTATATTTGTGTATGTGTGAAAAGAGGCAACACCACTGTTCGGTTCTGCTTCTTCATGGAGTTTCTTATATTTAGCCTGTGACGGAATGCTGAATGGCCGCTGAGTAAAGGTTTATTCCACAAATACCGCATAAGGAGAAACTGGGAAACTTTCAGCAAAACTGTCACTGAATGTTTCTCCTCTGCTTCGTCTCAGCTGTGCAGTTCAGCTGCTTTACTTTTCCCTCACACTCAAAAATACAAACACTTCTGATATAAAAAATAAAAAGTCACACAGACCTAAAACTAAAAGCATGCTGGTTAAACAACGTCTTGAACCCGGCACAATACAACCGCACAGCAAATGCCAGCTGGGTCAACAGATGCCCTGCAGATTCTAGCCCGCTCATATGCAAAGAACACCAGTGCACATTCGGAGCGGCAGTGACAGCAGTCTCCAAGAGATTAAGAGGCTTTATCTTGCTTTGTGTTTCAGCCAATGAAATTGCAGCAGGCAAAGTGATGGCAGGTCAAAATTAGTGTCTCTTTTCTTTTTTTTCGAGGATGAGATAAAAACGCATTTTGCAAAACGGAAACCAGGGCTGTGGCGGCAACACATGTGACATGAGCTCAGCACAGACCAAAACCACTTAGCCGTCAAAAGCTGTGACTTCTGAAAGCAAAGTCAACAAAGCCTCCTTTTATACAGACGTAAGCAGCATTCATATGATAATATACTGTGGAGATTTGACATGTCTGAGACACAGTCTCAAGAAAGCCCAAACCCTAAATGCACATGCACACTTTCCCTAATTCCCTTATTGTAATCGCTAACAATGCTACATTTCCCCACAGTTTTTCTGGTCTCTATTCACACTGTCAATAAAGTTGTGATGAACAACAAGACGTGCTTGACAGCGGCTATGGTTAGCGGTCCGCTGAGCCGCGCCAGCCACTGATTGTGTTTAACAAATACAGGCAATAGGAGAAGGCCTGTGGGAATAGCTGTCGCCAGTTGAGAGTGAGACACAGGAAGGCCTGAGGTGGCAACGGCGGTGGTGGTGGGTGGGGGGGTTAGGGGAAGGAGGGCTGATTGCATTCATTGATTGGACGATGGGGAAAGAAAAGAACATACAGATTGCGAGAGAAAGCAAAGTTATGATAGATCAATCTGTTTTCATTTTCCAAAGAACCTCAAACAATATATCAGTCCACTCTTTCCCTCTTTCTAAACACATTATTCACACACATTTTGCACAATTTAAAACCGACGAATATTAATTTCAAACTTCGCCTCGACTCCAATAAGAAATATCAACATTTGTGCACCACCTGTTCGATTCAATTAAAATCATTCTCATTAAATAAGCAAATTGTTTTACTGGTCACAGCTGAACTGCCAGCACTGGTGGGTTTTGCTAAACACTTGCCAAATGTGTTGACGACCACACTTTTTTCAGATGCCAAGTTCCTGCATTAAAAAAAAAAAACAAATAAAAGAAAACCTCAGCGGCAGATGTGAACGTTTGAATAATTTCCCCATCTGGTAACACGTTTTCACAATTCCAGCGAAAGTGCACACACAGCGCGATACAGAGCGAGCACTGCTGGTTTGAAGTGTTACACACTTCAAACCTGAACAGACGTCATAAAAATATATAAATAAATAAAACCAACAACAACAACAACAACAAAAAGACTGTCAGGGGGCCAGAGAAGGAGAGATGAAAATGTGTGAGGGGCTGAGTCACTGCACTGTTGCCTGAAGTGGACAGCAGGTACTGGGTGCTGGGTTCATCTTCTCTCTCTCCAGAGAGGAAGAAGGTGGGAGAGAGAGAGAGAGAGAGAGAGAGAGAGAGATACAGCCAATCTCTAATCTGTCACTGTCTCTCCCTTGATGGCTGGATGATGGATGACTGCATCGCCTCTAACAATACCACATCACTCCCTGTGTGGGAGGCCTCTTGCACAGCGACAAGGTAAAAACTGTGTGTTTTGGGAGACGATTAATGCTCCGGATTTTATTTACTTGCTGTTTGTTCACTTGTATTGACAGCTAAAGTAATGGCCTTTACATGCTGTGTGATAAATAATTGTTTTTCTCGTTCCCTAGCCCAGATCTTGTAGAAGCTCCACACACACACTGAACCATTGTGCAGCTGAGAAGCTTTACAAACGATGTGTCTCTGCCTGTGTGATCTCCACCACAACCCTACTTGCCGATGCGATGCATCTCAAATCACAAAATCACCCCACAAAAATCAGAGACGATGATGAAAGCCTTCAGCCTTCACAGATGGCGGAGAGGATGGAGGGGAAGGGAGGGAGGGCGGGCTGCTGCCTCCCACTTCTCTTCTTCAGTCGTTCGGGCCTCCGCTGGGTCTCTGGGCTTCATCTCTTTCTCTTCCTGTCTTCACTTCTGACTCTGTTATTCGCTCTGTTGCTTTCCCTCTCCCAACCTTTCTCGTCTTCCTCTCTCACCCGCTCTTTATCCCTCCCTCTCTGGTTCTCGGTCACTCCCAGGGGCTTAATTTATGGTTGTGGAGCTGCAGAAACAGAGGGATGACAGCCCACGCTCCCCTCTGCTTTGTTAGCTAGCTGAATGGCTGGCTGTATGGAGTGTGTGTTCGTGTGTATGTACGTACCTCTGTCTCTAAGCAAAAAAAAAAAACAACACATACTCTTCCGCCCCCTGTTTTTCTGGTCTGATTATTTTTTTCCCCCTGCAGAGACGTGTAACAGCACAAAGGGAGCTGCAGATTGAGGTGAATTAACTTTTTGCACAAAGCCAATGATCATAATAAATGGTATTTGGTATTTGCAGATGACTCATCTGTTTACGCCTGGTTAAACTTGAATCTGTTATATTCTTGCCTGAATCAGCTAAAAGTTGAACTACAGCTGGTAAATAGTAGGACGTATGGGTGGGGGTGTTCATCTTTGTCCTACTTGTTTATGTCTCCTGTTTGATGAGAACAATACAGACAAGGACACTGGGACGAAAGTTAAATGGAAGTAGTGCAGGGCTCAGCAAGGCTCGGAGCCGAGGGCCTGCAATGATCAAGGGGACTTTAGAAGTGACTCACTCCTACGCCGGTGGAGCCGCGTGGATTCAGTCAGTCACACATCCCACTGTGAGATGTATTATAGAAAAGGCAATGGGTTTAGTGGCTCGCCATATTAGCTTCATTCACGAATGGGCACTTATTACGCGTGACCTGGGAGAAATGGAGTAAACTGTCAATCACGGGTGGAGGAAGTTGATGAGAACAACAGAAGTGGACAGAAAGGATTGTGTGTTTTGTGCTTTTCATCGATGTGTGTGTTGTGATGTGGCGTTCATCACATTTGGAGGTTGGAGAGAGAACACATGGGCAGCGGTAAGAGAGAATCTGAATGCAGGAGGAGTGTCGGGTTGATATTGTCCTTCTCTCTGCCACAGCTATAATTCATTCTCGCATGGTGGCGTGAAGAAGAAGATGACATGAAAGCCTTTTTCCTTCCCTCTTTTCTCTTCTCATCAGTCGCAGCCTCTCGATTGCCATCGCTCATCTTCCCTCTTTTGTTTCTCCCCTTCATGTCCCCATTCAATCCGTTTTCATTTCCCTCTCAATTCTCTTTACAGCTGCTCTCATTTCAACCCAATCTCTCAATCTTCCCAACCACCATTCTGCACCCCTCCCGCTACTTTCACCAGTTTGCTGACAGCCTCTGCATGACTTCCTCCACCTGTCTGTCATCTCCCTTTTCCATTCAACCTTACCTTTCATATTTTCCCAACGACTGCTCCCTTTTCAGACTATTACTCCGTTACTGTTTCTCTCGCTGTCCTCTCTGTCTCCACACACTCCACCACCCCCCTCGCTCTACATCTGTTCCCACCAAAGCCCTCTACGGACCAATTAAGTTCACCAGCGTGATGTCTTCTACAACCCTCCACACTCAGGCCCACTGGACAGTTCAAGTGGTTCAAGGGTGGCGGAAAGGGGAACACAAAGATAGCTTTAGCAACTGTGGCCTCGAAACATCATTGTTTCCTTAAGTGTGTTCAGTGTTCGCCAAGTCTCCATCTCACTGAGAGCTGTTCACTGACCCGGTGCAGAAACTCAGATATAAACACTCCAAGATCAGGAGCCGCACATATAATAACACACTTTAGCCTCATCTTACCCAGGGTTCATTTCAGGATTGTTTCTCTCGTGTTTTCAATGCACGACAAGGTAAACAAGCAGGGAGTGGTTTGTGTTAGCATACTGTGCAGGGCAGGAGGAAAAAAGATCTTAGCTGAAAATAACAGCCCAACACAGCAATAAAAAAGACAGTGTGAGAGAGATAATTAAACTTTCTGACACTGAGAAACATTTCTGTGTCACAGAGACACAGAGAGAATAAAACCCCCACAGATACAGAAACGCAATCTCTAATTTGTGACAATAACAAATAAATAAATCTCCAATCTGAAGCTTTCCATCGCCCACAACAGAATACAGATATCTGTCTGTTATATACTTGTCACGTTGCTGAGAGAGCTGTGGCAGACTCTGTCAGAAAGCAGCTGAGTGACAGTTTGAGAGCTGAGGTTCTGTCTCTCACTGAGCTCTGTCTCCACACTCAAGACAACCAACTACCTGCTGAACACAGACGACTCGCCGCCAAACCTTCCACAGTGTCAGCACCAGCTCATGGTAGCATGACAGAAGCGGCCTGTCAATTAGCACCGTAAAATACAAAAATTACTTCAAAAGATCTAGACAGTGCTGATATGGAGAAGATCTGCAAACTGTTAGAAGACGTTAGAAAACAAGGATTAGTCACAATCAAACTTTATCTACGCCGTCATTTCACGAGATTCACTAAAAAATGAATGACTGATGTCGTCGTTTTCAGTGTTATATTTTAAAAACAGCATATCCCGACAGGCTCAGGTCTGCCAGACATTTGGTATGATCCCAGTGAGGCTCTGCCAGGCCTGCACTGCCGCCACTGTTATTTCATGCTAGTTTTGGGAGCTTTCCTGTCCTCACTCTTTAACAAACGAAACTTTAGCACAGTTGGACTGAGATCAGGTGAGGACACTTCCTCTCAAAATACTTCATCACAGTGAAAATATTTTCTGTTGCTGGTTAATGTGACGCAATTTTTTCTTATTAATTCCCACACAGTTCCTGACAATCAAGTGATTTTGGAAAACAAATCTACAAAAGGGAACAAAAAAGTTAGTTTTAATTCCATCACTGATGGCACAGCACTGATTTCATTTCTGCATCTTTCAGAGAAGCTCTCAGATCTTCTGATTGTTTACTCATTTCTCTTCATCTTGGCATGGTTGGACAGGAAGAACAGAGATAGATAGGGAACGACATGACAAAACTTGGAATAAGAGAGTTACACAACATCTGCAGACTCTGAGCGCGTGCACACACACACACACACACACACACACACACACACACCATCAGCCTAATTACTAGCGACAGGGAAGGAGCTAGAGGAAACTGCTAAAGCCATGGGCACTTCCACTGTGGTACACCGCTGGCAATACGCCCCATTTATTCATTTAAAACACATGCAGACACACACAATCACGTGTGTAGCTGTGCGCACATATATGCACAGCTGCACACAAACAAATTAGCTTGCAGATGCATTCGTATATCAGTGCACAGCAACAAGACAAATATAGAGGATGTGCAGTGAAAGGAAGAGAAAATTAAATGACATAGTAGTGTTATCGTTTACGGTGATTCAGCACCATGGATAGAGCCACACGTGTCGCAATAGAGATAAAAGACAGACCCGTTTGCCCCCCCCCCTCTCTCACACACACACACACTGAAACAGTGCCAAGTCCTAGGGCACAGGCCTTGTGAATCTTTTAATTGGATGTGTGTTTTGACAGGCTAATCTTGAGAACAGGCCACTGTCTGCCCACTAGAGTCTTTCCATATTCACAGGAAGACTGCAGAAATACATCTTTAATGACCTAAGTGGCATATTTGCTCAGCTTTATAACTATCTTGCCATCTCTGGCGTGTATCTTTCCCAGGCTCAGACTGTACATATGTACATACAGGGATCCATATAGGCTGTCAGTCGCTATTACAGTCTCTGTTAGAACCACTGTTGTTGTGCCAGTGTTTATTTAGTCGTGTATTTCTTTCTTCTCCACAGGGACAAACATGACTGACCAAGCCAAAGGCTGTGAGACAGAATAGTCCTGTCATCATATATATATATATATATATATATATATATATATATATATATAAAAAATCACAATCCCTCCAATATATGTTCATATATTTCTCTCTGCAGAAAAATAGCGAGCCGGGTGACCAACATTACCTTCCCACCACGTAAAGGATAAAAAGAAAGTGAAGCGGGGGTCACACAAAACGACCCTTAGCTGCATTTCATCACGATACAAATGCTGAGAACAAAATGATGTGCACATAAACAATGGCAGAGACAAGAGTTCTGGTCATCGGCACTGTGACACTCTCACACACAATTTATCTCCTAGCAACAGCCTCACAGAATTTGAACCAGAGCACATCTGAGAGTGTTCATGTGGAAAGAGCAGACAATAAGGCTGACACATATGATCCTCCACAGTGGAATATCAAGTAACATCCTTCCACTGCATCCATCAGCTGTTACGATTATTGCTATGATTGCTCTATCTGCTAAACCGTTATACAATACTATTATAGTTTCAATCATTTCACCAATCAAAGAGCCATTTGATGAGACAGCTCATGTTATTTTCACATTCAGGGTCTTCTTGCATCAGCTGAAAAAGTGAGGTTGTGGGGTGTGTGTGTCTGTGTGTGTGTGGACATGCTGCTCTGGCTACACACCTCACCCGACTGCCCTTTGGTGTCATTATGGAATGACGATGCAGCACACGCCTCCAACTAAATTAAGAATAAAGCTAGAGTGAGGAAAGAGGGAGAGGTGGCCACAGAAATTACTGCTCCTGCTTTCATGACACTGGACTTGTGTTGTCAGAGGCCTAGGAAGGAGGAAGAAGAACAAGTGAGAGCAGGAGATAAGGGACCAACTGTGGGGAGAGGATGTGCTCTGCACAGTGCCTGAATAAAAGTATGGACAGGATTTGTCCCTGTGTTCCTTGTCGCACTGATTTAAAAGCTTTACTCTGTTTACAGGGAACGCACTGACAATTTCTCCCAGCAGCCTTTGTGCTGCTGTCATGAAATCACCGTGTTCAGCGTAAAACAGTAATTATTAAAAGTCAATATTTGGAAAACACAATGCAAATTGGTGTATGCATGAATATACATCCAAGGTGATGATGCTGTTTTATTAAGATAATTTGGCAGAAATAAAAAAAATACAAACATCTCTGTCCACATGTAGATTAGCCCATTTTACCTCGTCTCTCCTGTTACTTTGATCCTAAATTCCCAGAGTCCACACTGGCACATTTGGCAGCTAATGTCCCACCATGACGAAAATGATTTGGGAGGACAATTATGATCCCACAGCAGGTGGGAAAACAACATTTCTACCTGCCTGAAAATGGTCAATTAGCCCCAAATAAAGTCCAACATTTCTCTATGTCCTCTGGGAGGACATGGATGAAGAAGTGAAAAGAGAAGAGACCTTGATTTTGCTCATTTGGGACATGCTATGATTTTTAATTACCCGATGGAAGGACTCTTATTGAGCTGCACGGCTTCACACTGTCACCTGTCCACTGTAATTGTGCGTCTACGCTCCTGAGGGGAGCTGGAGGGGAATGTAATTACGGTAAGATCAATAGTCAAAGTGTTGACAATGACATGGTAACGATTTATATTATATGCTGATTGATTCATTCGCAGACATTGTTTAGTTTAATTTAATGGAGGTGTACAAGCTTCGGGTGGGGTGGGGGGCTGAGTTATTTCCCACCTACAGTGAACGAGGCTATAAAGACAATCATATGGAAAGATTTAATTGTCTGGGAACTATATGGACTGAATAAAGATCACAGCAACAGCAGCTTACTGTGGACTACAGGGCCATTTTTGTGTTCAATTTATCCTTAGTGAAATTTTATTTTTTTTAAGTTTTACAAAAGTTCTGCCGAATCCTGTTCGTTTTCTTTTATTGCCATTAATTTATCCCTGAATAAGCAAATACTTTGTGTGTGTTGTGGAAGATCACGACGTCGTCTCTGAGGGACTGTGCATCAGTATTGGTATCAAACTTTCATCTCGCGCTCACTGTTTCTCACTGAGTTAAGAGTTAAGGTGATGTAATATTTGACAGGCAGACAATCTAATTGGAGATCCGCCAAAGACGAGTAAGAGCGTAACTTCAGGTAACTTCAAAGTGGAAATTATCTACAGCCTTTTGACAGCAGACAGCTGTTTCACTGATGTAAGATATAATGCCTGTCAGCTTCCACTGACACCAGCAGTACCTATTCAAAGCCGACATACCCAAAAAAGAAAAAAAAAAACAGCTCAAAAACAATAAAAAAAAAAAGAATAGGTCCTGTGAGTGACTGAGTCATTTCGCGATGACACCGGGACAGATGGTGTAGTGGAGATAAAGGGAGGTAAATAAACAGCAAGTGACAGAAACAGAAAAGGAGTGGCAGACTTGTCGAGTTGAACAACAGGACATGTCAGAAATAGATTAAAGTTGCCTTTGCGTGACTTCAGGGTTTTATGAGGTGTGCGCCCCAGTGACGCTGACATGCGTCTCAAAGCCCAAGAGAAGAGAAGGTGTCATTTGGGAAAAGGCAAAGGTGTGTTTTCCACAGCGGGTTAAAGGATGGTCGCTGTGTCCCAGTGTCCCTGTGTCCCAGTGGACGACTGGACAAGGTCTGTTTGTCAGAATGTTTTTTTTTTTTTACCCGGGACCATTTCAGCCTTGCACCCATGACTAAATCCCCCGTAATCATGCAGCATTAAACTGGCAGTAACCCAACTGGTCACTTTCTCCATCTGAACGAGCTTCACGAGTGGAGGAAGCACAGCAAGATAAATGAAGCAATATTATTCGACATGGACTAATGTTTGGCCAAAACAGGAGCCTGGTTTCATTAGAACTTTATTCAACAACCCCCTAAATGCCTCTGGTTTCTATTCACTGTGTGAGATCCATTTCAAACAGCATTTCAGATGGGCAGGAAAACCTTCAATACAAGTGCGCTCCGTAAAGTAATTCAGCAAAGATTGTATCTCCTGTGTAAGAGCTGCTTATGAAATCTCGTGATTGCACTCAGTGATGTGGAAAATAATATCATGACATTTTCACTGTGGTTCTGCGTAATTATCCACAGATTGCTTACAGCGTTTGCGCAAAAGGGGACGTACAGTAATGCAAAGCTATCTATCTATCTATCTATCTATCTATCTATCTATCTATCTATCTATCTATCTATCTATCTATCTATCTATCTATGATAATAATAATTTATTTTTTGTTTTCTACTGCTATTTTATACTCATACTCAATAAAAATCATACTTTATTTACATCTCTGGTGCAGTCTGCTAATCAGTGCATGAAATAACTGATAACTTTTCCATTGTTAGATGACATGAGACAGTTTGAGAGAGGGACGTGCTGTTTGTTATCCAGTGTGCATCCTCTGCCCAGCCTGAATCACAGTGATCACGCTGCTCTCTTCACGAGTGGAGAGCAAAAGCACCAACTATCGACAGCACGACACGGACAGAGGTGGGAGCTGCACAACATCTTTATCCCGTCTCCCACCTCTTCATCGGAAGACATTAGGGGGAGTGTTTGGACCAGTGCAGCATATTTGACGGAGCTCAATGTTATGCTGCTCAGTGTGAAGTAAAAACACTTCATACTGTCTTTGCAGGACAATCAGTGCCTCCCGTTCCATATATTTCTGTATCTCTGAGCCTTGTTTCTCCTTGGCCCTCACTGTTTACATCTTTTTTTCCCCCTCTCATGCTCATTTAAACAGTTTCCTGCTGGTTGGAGAGAGCAATGCTCTTCTATTGTGCTACAGCCTGCACAGACTGTCTACACACTATCTACACACTATCTACATGCAACTTCGTAATAATAATAATATTAATAATAACAACAACAACAATACTACTACTACTACTACTACTACTACTACTACTAATACTAATAATAATGGTGTCAGCAAATCAGCCACAACCCTGCAATAAAACACAGTATGCTTTTTTTCTCGACACTACAACAATATCATGGTTCAAGGTGAGGACTTGGTTTATACGGCATCTGATCGTTTTTTCTGTTTTTTTTAAGTAGCTTAATCACTGTCCTGACCACGTCGTGCACATACGCCTGAATTAAATTCATATGTCTGACAGGTGAACAGATGCAACTCCAATATTCAAGATATAATACTCAAACTGCACACTGTGTCACAACGTCGGTGAGTTTCCATTAATGATATGGCGACCAGCATCAGCTTCTCACGTCCCCACACGTCTGCTGTGTGTCAGAGTGAGCGGCGGGTTTGTGGTTTGTTTCACAACCCAGTGCCTGGATTAAACATGTATGTCAGTCTGCTTCTCCTGCACGCTCTGTCCTCAGTAATGAAGCACCACTCCACTGCAGCCATTACTCGCCTGTTTAAGCAGCTTGCTTAAGAACGTTCATGTCTTTCAGCCGCACAGTACACGACTCTTCTAATGTACTGTGAGAAGATGTGTGTTTGTGCAAAGCAAACACACAGGGATCGTATGGATGCACACACTGCACAGTGTGTGTCATCATCATATATGAGGTGCAGGGAATAGCGGACATAAATATTCCAGGAGCAGGCTGCAGAGGTTTTTCAGTGTCTCGGTTCAGGGAGGTGACTGTGGTGGAAAAGGCTTCCCTGTCTGCTGCCAGAGCAGGCTGCTCTCCACGTCTTCCAGGAAGTCACTTCACCCCCTTCACTGCCAATCCTGGCAAAAGAGAGAGCTGCAGTTTGCCAAGGATGGACCGACAAAGAGCCTTATGCTGTTCCACAACAATGACAGAGGAGCCACAGGCACAGGTGGAGACCTTGTTGATGCCTGGCACGACCGAATTATCCGCCCCACTGTTGTCGGCCCTTATAACTGTCCTCAAATGGTTTGTTTGATAAAACTGTTGTTGGAATCAGGATGACACATAATTGCCGGGGCTGTTGAGGATTGAAGGTCGGGCTGAAGAGAAGAAAAGGCACAGGAGGATGTGCCACGTGGATCATGGCACTTCATCTTACCAGCTGTACGCCACAGCACCTGGATGCACCTGGAAATGAGAGCGGTGTAGCTGCATGTGCAGATAAAGAGTGAGATCTCTCCTCTTCATCCTCTAAACCTCGACGACCTGCTACTGACAGTTAGCTCCATGTCAACGTCAGCTGTCCCTTTACTGTGAGTGACTAACAGAGAAGCAGAACAAGCCCGTCACCTGAAATTAAATCACAGACGCCTTCGCCCTCGTCCACCTCTCCGCACTCAGCAGAACATCTGTGGACGGATAAGCAGGATCATCTCTATACTACATCACCTGATATAACTCTTTTTTTTAAAAATAAAAAAGTGTCATGTTAATTAACATATCGGCCTTTATTAAAAAACATCAATGAGGAGTCAGGAGTGGTTTAAGGGAAGAAAAGAAGGCAACAGCAACCTGCAGGAACAAATAGCAAATGATGACTTTTTGTGAAACCACCAGCCTGTGACTCCTGCCTGTGTGTTTGGATCCTGTGCCGTCAGGATGCCCTCTGAATGAGAAAGGGCAGCTCTTGTGGAGCTTCAACAGCTCCTCATTTCTCCTCTTTTGAGAACCAAAATGCGGAAGATTCGCCAAAACATGTGAATACTGTGATAAAGCCAGCGGCAGCCGCCGCCATGCCAGTGTAACCGATGTTTCTCCTCGCGAGCCGCGTGTCTGTGTGTACGCGTGCATGGCTCTGGTTGCTATGGTTATGCCTTTCTCTGGATCACTTTGCAGGCGGATAAATAATGCACACTAACGCTGGCGCGGTGACAGCTCTGCAGCAAGCTGTTGCTCAGCCCAGCTCTGCTCTGCAAACGCTCACAAATACAGACATAAATATGCAAATGTGCACATGCAACACAGTACATGCACGGGTACATGCATCGGTTTGTGGACACTACGCTTGCACACATGCTCACCAATGTCCTTTCAGTAACACAAAGTATTATTTATTGCATCTGTGATACTGCTTCGCCTGGCTGTCAGGGATGAAGTGCAACGTCAAAGGGAGTTTTGATAAAACCATTGTAATGAAGCAGATGAAGAAACTTTGATTGGACTGACTTAAACACCTTCCTCTCTGCAGGATGCATTCAAAGGCCTCTCAGCGTTTGCTTCTTTACGAATGTTCATTTACATATTTACGATTTGGTCTACGTTATTTTCCACACAGGTCGGCGTTTTACTTTCTCATGGGAAAAGTCTTTTTTGTTGAGGATGCAAAAACCAAATGATCTTTTGGGAAATGGAGGATTTAGCTGCCTGAAAAAAAGAGGTATAGGAGAAAACGTGTAGTAAAAAAACTGCAAATAAAATTTTACACTGTTTCTCAGAGTAGATATTCTGAATATGAATTTCTCACATTTTGGGGAGCTTTTCTTTGAGGGAAGACAAATATTAATGCAGGCTGCAGGAGAGGAAGGCTTAATGTCTTACCAAGCTCTGGCGTGGGAGGAAATTGAGCCATTACACACTATACATTAAAGTAGCAGTTTTTACATCTCCATATGAATATAAGGGAGATGTAGTGAGTGAAGTGGCATCACTCAGTCACGCAGTATTTTTTTTCCTATGGAAATAATGGGGGCAAAATAAGTAAAACGTCGACTGAAGTAAAGGGGGAAAGTACAGAGGAATACAAAAGAAGGAGAGTTCTTTCCTTTCTTAAATAAACGCTTGGATGAGTCATTGATCAGAGGTCTGTCTTGACACATGAAGAAGGAAAAAAAAACATTGTCCTTCCACCACGGAAAGACAGAGTTGCTATTTTTAATGTATCTGTTCACAGTCCAGGCTCACATGTTTTAGCTCGCATGAAATTGGATTCAAAGCTTCCTGCCCAAAAGGAAATAGATAAATGAATAAATAATGCTGTCATATTTTTCAATGTCCAACACTTTTGTGGTGCAGGAGCATCAAGCCCGTTTCAGTCCAATTCTAAAAACCTGAAATAAATCACCTTTTGCACTCCGCACACACAGGGAATGAATGCAAAACAGCTTCCCAATGGTATAAAGGAGCAGGTACAGACTTTCCTGAGAAATGTTTATAAGAACCTTCATTATGAACTTTCATAACCCTCTAACCACATACACAGAATAACCGCAAGAAGGCAATAAGAGCAGGAAGAGCACGGGCAGGTTGGTCCTCGAGAAAGACGGAATAAAGAGAAGTGCAATAAGCCGTAATTATCAGGGTCCTCTGTTGCCACTCAAAGCAAATCAAACGTATGTGTTTCAATGAGGAATGAGGCTGGAGGGGGAAATACTAAAATAAATAAAAAACTCAAACCGATGATAGAGAAAAAAAGAAAAGAAAACAAACAAATCCCACAAATCAACAATATTAATTACACACACACACACACATACAGCATATAATATTCATTCAAAATGTATAAATTATATTTATCTATGTCATCAAAGGGCAGCACGCTAATCTTTTTCTCATGCAACACCATTAAAGCAGGATGAAAAGTTCTACTTTTACATTCGTACTCCTGATTGCTAATTTTAGCTGAATCGCTGGATCGATTTCCTCATTGGTTCCACTGGCTGGTCACTGAGTCACACACTGAAGAAACGATTCCCTGCCATCGTATTTATTTAATAATCCCAAACTTAATGTCAATTTATGCGCGAGTCGCAGTATGATCTCATATGATGCATTGGGGGGAAAACGAGGGCGTCACGTGGGTAGTGGATCCATATTTGATAATTAATACAAATATATTTGAAGGAATGAATTGTTTGAAATGCAGCAAGCAGGCACTGCTGGTCTAAAATAAATGAACATTTGAATTGAAGTTTGTTAAACATACAGTATCAGACAGATAAGGGTGATCTCGCCAGCTGATTTGATTCTTGTTTCCCTAGTTACCACACTGCCTGTTCAAAAAAAGATATTTTTCAAAACACCCTGACTTTCCTTTTAGTGTCTGGAACCTCTGCACAGCTCTTCTGGACATGTATATTGGATGAGACTGAACACACCAGGCACATCAGCACTTAGAACAACCGATTCTCATGGTGTGAACAAAGAGAGCTGTAGGCTACAACAGCTATTACTGTCCCAAAAATAGGTCCCAGCGATCAGACACTAGTCCCAATGTAAGATACTGAGCATACCTTAGCAACATCATCGCTACTAAAAACTGCCCCGTGTTGTCAAGTGGAGCAGATCCAGGACATGTGCAGTCTATTAAACAGATCTTGTCTCGTTGCTGAACACGAGGGGCTGCACTTGAAGCGTTCGTTCCAAAATCTGAAAACTGACGAGCGGGTTTTTCTGGCTTTGTTAAACTTGAACTTCTTCCATCATCAGGCTGCAGTTATTTTTCTAATCTCTGAACTCCTCAGTCCTTAATAATATTCATGAATTATGCTGACACGCTTCAGGCTCCGACTTCTTAAGTCTTATGCTGAAATTAGCAACGATTTGCCTGCAGCTTCAAGACTTTCAAACTATTTGGCCGCTTGAGAATTTCCCTTTGACTTGCTGATGCTTTATGCATCTGTACGCAGAAATGTTCCACAGGCTTCTTTTTTTATCTCAAGCACAAAAAAGACATGGGTTTTCAAGTGCTCCATCTTTATTCTGTAAGAAATTCACTACTGTTTTGATGTTTTTCTTTTGGCGAAGGCTCCTGTTTTGACGTGATGACCACAAAAAACAAGCAGATTTCAACTAAGACCGCCTGTTATGGTCAAGTGAAAATTGCACAATGACCTCAAAAGTATCACAAACTCGTCCTAAAAATGTAATAACTGCCAGGCTTGTAGTCTGTCTGTGAAGGTAACACAGTTGGGACTGAGTCCATTTGGAAAAAGATTTAAAAATGTTCCCAATGGGAGAGCAGGTGCATTGTGTTGTTTTCTAAGAGCCAACACACACGCCAAACATTGTCAATAATTTGCAAATGCAAAGTTCACAGAGGGCAGGCCTATAATGATATTACATTCTCTTCCATCACTTCACAAAGGCGTGAGCGTGTGTTACTATACGCCGCTGTGCAGGACCTGCTGCTGCGGCCAGACGATTAGAAGCTGCCAAAGGCGACGGGACTCCCCATTGTTCCCGAGGAATCAATAGGATACCAATCAAGATGGAGCGCTATCTGTAATATGAGGCAGAATGGTTCCGATTAGATAACAGGAATCTTGATGGATGGATGGAAGAGAACAAAAGGATGTAAATGGTATGGAGGCAGTAACGAGACGGATCCAGTGAAGTCGGATAAAACCAACTGATCATTTGCCGATGCCTAATCAAGCTGATCTCTACCTCCCACATGGTCTCTGCACTGCTCCTCTGCCCTTTATTGAACATATCACACCTATTCTTTCCTTCCCTGCTCCACATTCACACAACTGCATCAGTCTACTACATCCTGTGTTCCTGGACATTTAGCAGCTCCAGTGGACCAATTATGTGTTCTAGGATGTAGCTCAAGGGCACCTTTGCTAAGGGTTAGCTGAGAGTCCCATTCTCCTCGTTACATCGTCCCTTGTTGCTCCAGGCTTTTCTGATTCCAGTCACAGCCGAGCATTTTAAACCTTAAGGCTACTGCAGCCATCTGCGCAATTTGAGAAATAAAACACATAAAATGTGAAGTCACGGAAAAAAAAAACCCAAACAAAAAAGAAAATCCTATAAATAGACCTGCGCTAAAATGCCCCGACACACAGCTGACCCTGCATACAACACGTTAGAGGTCAGAGAACGTAAACACAGGCGCAGTTTCCCAAACCGGCGCAGCGTGGGTGCACTGACAAAGGGGGCCGATCGCTCCAGTGACCGGGGCACCGAGACTTCACTGGAGGTCGTCGGCCCACTTCCACACAGGTCGACGGGAGAGTTTCCTCACCCCCTCAGGGCCAATGAGAGAAGGAATTCAGGATCAGCTGAATGACGCGTGCGTCTCCGTTCTGGCCGGAGGCCGTAAACTGCTGTTGTGTTATGAGACATACGAGCGAATTAGAAAAGAGTTGGCTGAATTATTATGCAGTGTTTATGTAGGTTAACTGAGAAAAATATATTTAAATATGCAACAGGAGACAGTGTGGTCTTTCATAGCAGCCTACACGTGGCACTTCATCCATCTTAAATGTGATTTATTCACATACCAATTAAAATTGTACCCAGCCACCTCTCAGGAGTCTTTTCCAGGTACGCTGCTTTTCTTCTTGCCTGGTTGTTGCACAGACTGCTCAGACATAACGTCTCCACAATGTGCGGCGGAGAAACAAGAGACACAAGAGAATCACTCACGAAACAGCGTTTTGAGACGTTACCTCCTGCATCCATGAATCTGTCCCACAAGTCTGACCGAAAACTGACGGGAAAAGGAGAGAGCCCCGAGGCAGCGATTTGATTGGTTCTCTGTTTGAAAACACGCTGTGGTAAATCCGCCTTGACTTTGTTGTATGTTGTTATTTAACTTATGTAATTGTGCTAATGATGCGAACGAGGTAAAAATGAAACAATGTGTTTAATCAAAGGCAACAGGGAAAGAATGGAACGTGTTAAACAGCCTGTCGTCAATTACAAGATTTTGTTTGATGGTTTTATGATTTTCATAACAGTCTGATGATACACAGATAGCACTACAACATCTTATATTGTACAAATACATGTCACAGGAACAGTGAGTGAATATGCAAACCTGATGACGTATTAACGGTTATGGCTCCAAAAGCTCTTGGGGTCAAACGATTGGGTTTGTATTGTGCAGACGTTTCATGAATGCATCAATAAACTGAGTCTGTCCTTTTTGCCTTTAACTTGCCGCTATCTCCGTCACCTGGTAAGCAAGCAAGTGGAGTAAATTAATGAAGCTTTATTCTATGGCTTCTTACCAGCTGCTGTAATAAAGTCTACTTTATTGTCAGGTGAGGTGGTAAGAGGTAAGAATTATGTGGAATAAAGACGAGACGAGACTGGCGAGCGTTATTGTCTCCTTTTCCTCTAACCAGCTGTCACACTCTTTGTGCGTCTGTGAGCAAAAATATGTGCAATTTATCACATGTGGTATGTGTGTGTGTGTGTGTGTGTGTGTCTGTACTGCATGTGTGTCACGCAGGACAGCACAGAATCTGCTACAGGCATCAGCATATGTTTTCTGAGCTCCAGCTCCTCAGGGATATGATGTTCCCAAACACAACTACTGCAGCACATATTCCATTAGCTTCTAATATTCAGAGGTGGCTCGTTTTAATACGAGTCAGAAATCCAAATACCATCTTTTTTCCCCCTTTTACTTTGATCTTATGGTTTTAAAAATTCACTTGAGCACAAATTAAACTCACCATCTGACATGATGGAGCAGTTTAGCTTTGAATGCTTTGACATGAGAGTGAATTTGGGAATCAAAACGTAGAAGAGGTCTAAATGTTATCTGCTCCTGTGTCTACACAGAGTAAACAAACATGGAAATGCTAACCCTGACCCCGCACGTTCACAGCTACATTCTGCTGCTCCAAAATGACACTTGGCAGCTTCAAGCTGCGCCAAGATGTGGAGGACATGTCGGCAAGCCCCCTCCCCGAACCCCCCCCCCACCCCCACCCCAAAAAAACACGATTTCTGGGATGTTCTGCCTGTGGTTCGATGTTGACGATGTGTCTGTGTGTGTGTGTGTGTGTGTGTGTGTTGTGGAGCACCTCTGGTGCCAGGTTTCCGCTGTGCCAATCTGTACCAACCACGAATATGCTCTACCATCAATCATAGTGTGTGTGAGTCCTTACACACTCACACACACAAGCTCACAGAGTCTTGTTTCCATGACTATTGAATACATTCTATTCATTCCTAGAGGCCGACTTTACCACTTAACTACCACCTACCCCATCTTAAAAAAACACAAATGACTTTTAACAAGCTTCCTCAATCTAACTGTGCAACAAGATGGCAGTCCCCACAACACGAGTACACCTGGACCACATACACATACACATCCATGAGCTTACACAACCCCTGACAACCCTCAGCTTGGAAAAAGCCACGACCACCCGCTACTTTATTAAAGGGATGCAGCTGTTGTTTTCACCAGCGGCAAAAAAAAGAAAAAGATTTTCTCTCCCACGATGCAGCACAGACAACAGGTCGTGCCGCTTCATCGTGTTCCCCGTTTCCCGGCTTGTGCTCCTCTGCTGATGGCAATCTGGAGGACATACACCCTCGGCTTCTTGGGTTCGTAGGACATGAATTTTACATTTGTGCGATACTAGAGACTACATTTCCACCGGGAAACGCAACCACAACAGTGAGCCTGATCCTGCGCTCTGCCGTGCCTGCTAAGATTCATATCGCACAAACAAGTGCAGCATGCGTGCAACACTTCATTGATTTCCCTGCTGAAAAACACCACACCTCCTCAGGTTCAGAGTAGATGTAGATTGATATCTCAAAGTTACTATGTTTAAAAACAACGATTAAATGTCTCGTCTGATTGGTTGAGTTTTTATGTTTTTCAAAACAAGAAAAGAGCAGCCTCAGTCCTGTCTATACGTTACGTTGTACACTGTACACGTGCAGTTTAATTCCTGCTCAGTGCACTTGTAACGTAATCTCTGGGGTATTGTTCACCAGTCATTACAAATGCTTTACTTAACCAAATACAAAGTCGGTGCAGAAGCAATCTAGCAGCACTTACAGTGTGTGGTTAATCATATGAATAGCTGAAATTCACTTGAGAGAGAGAGATTCATAAATAATGTGATGGCATCATAAAGACCGCTTATCCATAATGCATTGCTTTGTTTGCCTGGCGTCTTGTTGGGAGCTGTATTTGCCGTGCAGACACAGTAAAATGCGTTACTCTATACGAGCTGCATTAAATATTGACGCCGATGGCTTCTGAAGATTTCCTCTTTTTTTGTGCAAAGAGGTTTCATAAGAGAGACATAAAAGGTTGAATATATCTGGTTCTTTCTTAACTGACAGAACTTTCTGTAATTGCAGGGTTGACAGGTTTGCATTCATAAGATGATAACTCAGAGCTGGAAGAATTCAAGGTGGAGATATTTTCAAGACACTAAATCAATGGATAAACACAGCCAATGATGGTGTATGTGAGTGAGTCAACAAACCACATCAGATCACACCTTTAAATATGAAGCCTGCAGAGCGGGTGTTCGCCACCAAGCGTGTCGTAAATTCAGGTCAGAGCTCAAACAGATTTATTCCTCTCTGCCCTCCCCCTCCTCCTCTGGGAGCCACAGGTGTCGGCAGTGATGGCTATGAAATGAGTTTTGGCTGAATGAGGATTTCAGCCTCGGTTTGAACGCCTCCGTCTGCTCGCGGCGTTGTTTAGTTTGTCTCTCTTTAGCCCATCTCCCTTTCTATCCCCATGCTCACTTCTTCGTCTCGAGCCATCCTGCTCATCCTGTTCGCTCTCTCTGCTGTGGAGCTTCATCAGAATGGAAAATGCTTTGAGCTCTGGCGCTGCTCGGGCCTTCAAATGAAAATACCATGCGGTTGCTGTCGTGATGATTTTCTTTTGTTTGTGTTTAGACCGTTATGAAGTTTGGTCGATTTCAGGACATCAAACTGGTCGAGAACAGCCAGCGAGCTGTTAAGCTATGAGTTAAATGGAAAAAAGGGACAAACTCCACCACTCAGTGTGTAAGACAGTGAAGTGCTAATTGAAAAAAAAAAAACTAATGCACATTTTAACCTGAACGTTCAGGCACATAATTAATCAAATTAGTTTTTAATGTCATAGATTATGAGTGGTGTGCGACTGCAGGGGAAGAAGCGTGAGCACGAAAGCGGGTCAGCTTTACCAGAAAGGGCACATTACCTTTCAGCTTATTTTTATCTTTTTAATTTAGCTACATAAAAACAACAGTGACTTTTTAACATTTGAAAGAGTCACACAATTACACTTTATAGTGAAACTGATTGGGGCTGTTTTGACTCAAGGACCTCCTCCTCCCCCTCGATGTTTTCATTATGGTCCAATCAGAACTACTCTTATTTATACATACACAAGTGCATTTAACAAATGTATAAACAATATCACATGTACTAGACATACATATACAACACACTGCAACAGTCAGATTCTACCTTATTCTCTGAGGCACACATACACACAGACACACACACACTGTTGTCCTGAGATAATGTTATTGTGTCACACTGAGGTCATTTGTCCACAACAGCTGAACACATCTGTGTCATTTGGCTCAGGTTTACTGCTCAAGTGTAAAATGATAAACAGCCACGGTCAACAAATAACCTCAGGATTTTTCTTCTACATTTTCAAAACACCAGTGACACACACATACATACACACACACACACACACACACACACACAGCCGACACACATAACTAGTACATGCACAAGCATATAGAAATTTCATCACACAATTGCTCAATACAAAATGTAAAGCAGGATGCCAAAGAGGGAAACATAAACATTTGGCCTGAAGTTTTTTCAGCAGCGTCTGAAGCTCAAACACGAACAGGCTGTCTTTGTGCTGACATATTGCAGAGAGAGGGAGAGCGAGAGAGAAAGAGAGGGGGAGAGAGAGAGAGAGAGAGAGGGAGAGACAGATGCAAGGGTCACCGCCTCCCAGCTTGTGATGGGGCTAACTGAGCCCAGCAGCCTTGGGAAAGTAAACACACCCATCACGACGTCTTTATTTTGTTCTCCGCCTGCATTGTTAATGGCAACAATACAGCCTGTGGAAATCGCTGTGTGGGCTTTACTCATCGCAATAAGCATGGCAACAGTTGTAGTGGCACTGCACCTGTTGCTTCACAATACTAAACACGAGAGATGACAGATCACATGATGGTTCTCACACTGAGAGGTTTCGATTTCCAGCCTAAAGACGTGTTTCGTGTTCACACACTGACAACTAACACTTTTTGGTTTATTGTTATGTCAACGAATTGCAAAGAGGTCCTGTGAATTCACTGTAGACCTGACGGTGGACCTGCTGTTTATAGGACGACAAAAACACACCTGAGTTCTTTCACCTGAACCTGTCGTCATGAGAGCAGCTCTGTGTGTGTGTGAGTGTGTGCGTGTGTGTGGGAGGGGAAGTCAGAAATCAGCCAAAGGACCACTGACTGGTGCCTTTGATGGAAACAACACAAACATCGCGACACAGCTGGAGCGCCCATGTTGAACGCCAGCCTGTGGAGTGAGAAAATGAGAAATACTCGGTTTCACAGGGCATTTCTAGCCACTCGCTGGAACCGGTGTTTCCATTATTCATGTGTCCACACGGGTCATATCATATATGGGTCATATCATATGTGCCGATTCTACAGTGTACGATGATGGAACTGAACGGTTAATCTATGAGACACCTAATATTTACATAAGATATAAACACATCACAAAACAAAGTTGATCTGAGGAAAGCAGACTCATTAAAAAGATGGAAAGTGGAAAAACACTAACCCTAACCCATAGCCAATAACTTAGTGATCAAAGCAGAATCAGCAGTTTCAGTTCTCAATGTATTGATCTACTTTTAGCTCCGACACGATGATGGATCAGTGCCAACTTTTGTGTGGCGATACTGTGTCAAACGCAACACACCAGGCATCTTTGTGTGTCAGTGAAAGAACTAAAGCAAGTCTCTCGCAGTAAGGCCACATGGTGAGAGCAAAGCCACTCTGTGGTGGTGAGAGCAGAGCGGCTGGGACTCGTGCTCCTGTATTCTCAGTGATGTTGAATCATCACACGTGTGATGAAACTCCCCTGAGAAGGAACATGGCGGCCTGAAGTGCCAACGCATGAGGACGAAGCACCGCGTCTGAGCTGAGTATTTATGAGACGGAAAACGCTCCTTTACCTGGAGCCACCCCCCACCTTTCCAGCAAGTCAAAGAGTCTCCAACTTAAATAAGGCGATACGCAGCTCTCCTGGAAACAGGTTTCATCATTTCATCATTTGAGCCTGTATGTATGTACACACACACACACACACAAACACACTGTATATAGTCTCACTTTATATATATATATATATATATATATATATATATATAGACACACACACACACGATAGATAGATAGATAGATAGATAGATAGATAGATAGATAGATAGATAGATAGATAGATAGATAGATAGATAGATAGATAGATAGATAGATAGAAATCAGAGCAAAGCGACTTCAGATAAACCACAAACTCAGATTCATTGCTGATATTTGTGTCTCTCCATTATGGCCTCTCAAAGTGTCTTTGTGCTTCTTGGTACGACTACGACTCGTGCGTCAGAAAACGTCTGCTGCCTGTTCGTTTGCTTTGACCCGGATGAGGGAAGAAAACAAAGTAATTGTTTGCACTCAGCTCATCCGTGTGATGTCGTCCTCAGAACCGCAGCAGACAGTCGAAACAAACTGGTTATCGCATCATGAAACTCTTCTGAGAACACAGAGAGACGGCACGCTGTGTCGAGAGCGAGGCTTTGTCTATCAGCTTCAAAGTGTTTCCACATATGCACTGAGGACAGAGGGCATCCACTGTGTGTGTGTGTGTGTGTGTGCATGTGTGTGCGTGCGTGCGTGCGTGTGTGTGTGTGTGTGCGTGAGGCGACATGCGGCTGTGTAGTGCAACAGACTTCATCTTAACATCGCTCTCTTCCAAACAAATATCAAAAGAGCTGCGGAACAACACACTGTAACTGTCAGATTCTACTTCACAAAGTTCACTGTTAAGTCGTCTGTTTTCTTTGACACACATACACACACACATACACACACACATACACACACACATACACACAGACACACACACATCTGTTGTCCTGAGATAATGTTATTGTGTCACACTGAGGTCATTTGTCGTGCGTGCGTGTGTGTGTGTGTGTGCGTGAGGCGACATGCGGCTGTGTAGTGCAACAGACTTCATCTTAACATCGCTCTCTTCCAAACAAATATCAAAAGAGCTGCGGAACAACACACTGTAACTGTCAGATTCTACTTCACAAAGTTCACTGTTAAGTCGTCTGTTTTCTTTGACACACAGTCGTCTGTTTTCTTTGACACACATACACACACACATACACACAGACATACACACAGACACACACACATCTGTTGTCCTGAGATAATGTTATTGTATCACACTGAGGTCATTTGTCCACAACAGCTGAACTCATCTGTGTCATTTGGCTCAGGTTTACTGCTCAAGTGTAAAATGATAAACAGCCACGGTCAACAAATAACCTCAGGATTTTTCTTCTACATTTTCAACACACCAGTGACACACACACACACACACAAACACACACACACACACACACACACACACAAACACACACACACACACACGTTTGCGGTGCAGAAGTAATATTTTGTTTTTCAGAGCTCAATCCTCTTTCTGTCTCACTATCTCTGAGATGTGCAGCATCCATTTCCTTGGTCCTTGCAATCCCCCCAAGATCACTGTGTTATCACCCATCGACACTATATCTATCTTTCACTCTACCCCCCCTCCTCCTCACTACCTTCCCCTCTCATACAGCCTCACCCCCTCACCCATCTCCCCTATGTCTGAGCTAATTCTATTATTAGAAACCAAGCACTCAGACATCAGTACGTTGCAAATGACCAGCGTCTCTATTACCCAACTACACAAAGACAAACAAAAGAGGGAGAGAAGAACGGGCGAGGGGAGGGAAAGGAAAAGTAATGAAGGTGTGTGTGTTTGTGGAGGGTGGGGGGTGATGGGCAGACTGGAGACCCCGCTCCATACATCAGGAGCAGCTGAGCGACCTGCCAGTCCACAAGCCCTTTTTATTGGGCACTGAGGATCAGCTAGTATTAGTCACAGGGGTCTTGCAGTGTGTGATTGGGCAGAATGTGTGTGTGTGTGTGTGTGTGTGTGTGTGTGTGTGTGTGCGTGTGTGTCCATCAATGTGTGTTTGCGTCTGGAGGGATTCCATCAATAACACATGGATCGGGGGGTGGGGTGTACAGGAGATAAGAAGTCACGCTGGCAATGGTGGAAGACAGAAGAAGAGCTGCATCTTTGCGTATGTGTGCGTGTGTGTGTGTGTGTATTGCATAAGTGTGTGTCAGTATAAAAAGGCGGGTGAGAGAGGGAGAGGGAGGGAGAGGGAGAGAGAGAGAGAGAGAGAGAGAGAGGGAGATGGAGATAACAAGTGAGGTATTCATGTTGGCTAATGAAAGAGCACAGGGATGGCCGTCATTAGATGAGCCAGTCCTCACTAATGATCATCAGGAGCAGCAGCCTGTGTGTATGTGCGTGCGTGTGTGTTTGTGTGTGTGTAACTGTGAATGTGCGCGGATGCATCTGAGCATGCGCTGCATCAGCTGTTTGTGTGTGTGATGAATCATGATTCAAGGCCCCCCTGCCATCTCTAACACCCACAAATATTAAGGTCGTTATTGGTGACAGGACTCCCTGTGATTCTGGGTGCGTGTGCATGAGTGTGTGAGTGTGTAAGTGTGAGTGTGTGTGTGTGTATGGGGTGTTCCAGACAAGCAGGACAACCCAGAAGAAGCTAGAATCATAGTCAAGCTGGTGAGTCTCCTCTATCACGATCTTAACGTCTGATTCAGCCTGTCTGATGAGTCACCTGACACACACTGAAGTGAGGCATCATGGGAGATAAAGACGCCCTGTGTCGACCATTAAGCAAAGCCTTTGACCACATGTGTCTGCCTCACACATGTGCTGATGATGGACGCCTCGATGAGCTGCTGCAGAGCCGCTGATCACAATAATCATTCATTACCACTGAACAGCCTAAATAACATGTCACCACTAAATGTGTCATATTCCAATGTGAAACTACCATATTCTGAAAGGTGGTCATTTTCCATTAGCGTCACCATCGACAAAAAAATCAATGCAGACATTTCTGTTACTGCAAAAATACTGTATACAGTATGAGGTAAAGAATATTTGAATTAAAGAATATTTTTTGCATGTGTTGTTTTTATACATAAGTAAAAATGATGAAAATGTTAAACAGTGTTTGGCATCATCTTTTCTCCACCAGCCTCTAACATCAGATTTTATATTCTTCCTATTGTATCAGCTTCTCAAACACACAATCTTATGAAATAAACAAATAAATAATTTTTCATTGTTGTCTTTTCTATTGAAAACATAAAAAAAAGCTTAAGTGTTTTATAATAAAATATTTGATAATAAAATAATTTCAGTATTTGACTTCCACCATCAACTCTCTTTTAAATGAAGAGCCCAGTGCTCCTGTTGCTACACTGGGTTTACGTTGGGATTAAAGATGAAGGCATTAAGTACCGTTTGACCTTACAGTGAGTGTTGCTCCTGAGATTAGAGAGCAGCACATTGCCAGGGGGTAATTTTTGTTTTGTTTCTGCCTCTCAGTCTGATTCATAACCGACTTTCTCCTCTGAGACGGATCCTGCTTCATGTCACTGTGTCGTCTTGTAGTTGAGGCAATGCAATGTTACGCTGAACCGGTGTCACATCTCTGTCACGTGTGCGGCTCGGCGTCAGTGCAAAGCCATTATCACCTTCAGGCAGGCGGGGACTGGCCGAGGATTACCCTCTGCAACAGTCAAATGTAGCCTGACTCCCCGCCATTATCCCAAAGCCCCCATATTCACGTCTCAGCCTCCTCGCGTTCGTCGCCACCAGATCCTCAAGCAGCTCTGCTGACTTTCACTGTGAACACTGCTCACAGCCAAACAACCACGTCTCCCTGTGGAGTATACACCATTTGAACTGTCCTGCTCAGAGAGGGCCATAATGAATAATGATTAAATCCTAATAAATAATAACTGAACCTTTATATGTGTTTGAATTTAACTACAATTCCTGTTATGTATTTTGAACTCCTTGGCCGGTGTTGCATTCAGGGCCTTTATGGGTAACGGTGATATTGTGATTTTTTAAGGATCTGTCCACTCGGCTCTTCCCATCTGAATCTATCCGTCTTATCTGATCTGTTTCTAGGAACAAAATCTGTTGAAATGTTACAGAAGCCCAAAGACACACAGCAGCAGCGTTGTTTGATTCATATTCTATCTCTGACCAGTCCATGATGAATAAATGTTCAGGATTATACAGCAGAAAGCTGCTCTGACCTCCTCTGAGAGTCATTATGTTTTACGTCTCTTCCATGTGCCATGTATTCAAGTTTGGAATCCCTGATGAAGTCCTTATTGTCCAGCTGACTAAATGTCACACGAGAGGCGTTTTGTCCGCAGTGATCTAACAGAACAGTGACTCAGACTGAGAAGCCACTCTGAAAAGCCATTTCACATTTGGAAACAATAACGAGATTAGTGCATCAGTCCAAACTCCAGGGTCCATCTGGCTCCTCTCCAATCGCACAGCTCATTCCTTTCCCATCTTTTGTTTAACCACACCGAATCGTTAGTATTATTATTATTATTATTTTTCTCATGCACACACATTCAGCACAAAAGAAGCTCACAGTTTAGTCATTCATTTTTCCCAATATTTGAATTTCAGCTCAAGTTGGCTCCAGTGCGTTACTACTTTTAATTGTGCTGCTGTTCTTGAAATGTTCAGTTGATTTGAGGTAAGTGCTTTTAATTATATTACTGAAAAAAAAAAAAACGCGTCTCCAGCCCTCCGTCCTCAGTCCCATTATTTAAATGTTTATTCAATTGTGTCAAAGGAGGACACCTCGATTAGTTCTCACTATGATGGAGAATGGAGGAGGCAATGATGAATACACATTATGAAATACTCAAGAGCGACTCTGGCGGCTGAGGATCCACAACTTTGTTCATGGGGCCTTGACAAAGAGGCTGAGAATTTAAGAATACTGCTGATGTTTCTCTACACTTTTCTTCACTACACTTTACATTATAAATTGTCTGAGTTCACAGAGAAGATTCAGGGTTGTAAGGGTAAAAATGTGGAGTGAAAATACAGTGCACACACACACACACGTGCCCACGTATGTATTGTATATGAGGTATTCATTAAGATGACATTCTGCCCTCTCGTTTCTCTTCTCTTGGAGAAGATCTATGAGTTGGCGCCGGTCAGGGTTGGCCACAGGTGGAGGACTTGGTCGCCATAAAACTTCATCTCAAGCACCACAACACTGATAAGCTTGTCAAACCCTACTGATGATCTCTAGATGGTGTGGAGGAGGCCCTGGAAACGTATTGAGGTCAGGTCCATGACCAAGTGTGGGCCCCACAGCGGCTTAATACTGTAATAAAAAAAAAAATCCAGCACAATATCTCAACCCGCATGGCTGAACTCAGCTATTAAGCTTAGTCAGGCGTCATTCTTGTTGTGACACAATGCACCATATTTTTTTCATAAATAAAACAGCTGCACAAATAGAAGAGCTGCTTCTGCGGCGTGTCTTTGCTGCCAGGAGGCCACTCAAACCCTGCAGCCTGGATGGTGAACCAGCGGGACTGGAGATTAGCTCAGCAGACACCATCGCTACTGCAGAGTGCTGCCCAGTAATCCTGGATGTCTCCTTTAAGGAGCTTTGTGCACAGGATCTCTTGGTAAAAGCCACAAAAAACACTTGTGCATTAACGAGGATGTTAGAACATCCAGTTATACTTGCAATGTTTATGCGTTGGCCTCATGAATGGTGATTTATCAAATGTCCCTGAACACCACTCAGGTTACATTGGCGTACTCGTTGCTTTCAGATGTGTTGTTGTTCCTGACCAGCCAGAGAGTTTATTCCTAGTAGCGGACTTCATTTTTTCTTTAGTCCTGAAGCATTCACTTGTAAGGACAAGAACATGCTATGGTTTTAGGACTAGCTGTCTTTGTGTCTGTCCTGAGCAGAAGAACTAGGAAACAGTTTATTTAAGATGCGACACGGGCGACTGGCGGGCTGCGGGTGAAGATTTAGTCCTCTCCGCCTCCCTCCATGCATTTCTCCCTGCTGAATGTCAATGAGACGTGGTGAACGTCCAGACAAGCTGACCTAACATTTATGAATGACTGTTTTCCTCCCTCTAAGCCGTGATTATGATAATAAACCTCCTATAAGAGGCATGCATCATACATTAAAACCAGAGGGGGAGAAACAGAGCTCAGGCTTGACATGGACGGACGGAACGTGATGGACGAGGGGAGCTGGACAGGTAGAGGAGTGAAGAGGTACGGCGAAGAGAGTCAGTGAAATATACCCCACGCCATCTGGCACCAACGGAAAACATCACTGTTCTAGGGTGTCAAGTTGAGACGGACGAGCGAGAGACGAGCTCTGTGTGAGATCCTCTGTGGGTGAGTCTCACTCTCTCTCTCTCTCTCTCTCTCTCTCTCTCTGTGTGTGTGTGTGTGTGTAGGGAGAATGGATTCCTGTTTGAACATCTCAGAAATAGTAGTAGAAGAAATGACTCCCTGTGAAATCAACCTGCCCATGTGCGCGCACACACACACACACACACACGCGCGCGCGCGCGAGTCGACTCTGTGATTGAAACCGTGCGGTGAAAGCAGTGTATCATGGGTATTTCTGGCAGTGATCATATATGGAATATTTTCACTTTGTCTGCTTTTTCTCTTTGTCATGGAGTTGAAATGGGTAAATACCCATTATGATGGACATATTGGAACATACATAACATGGCTGCTTAGCACCAGAGATAAAGAATGCACCATCAAAGGGAAGCGAGCCACGTGAACTGTTGATTATCATAATAAAATGTATCTGCGCATAAATAGAGAATCATATTTCTCTGGTGTAGAAATGAAATATCCGCCTTCGCTCGCATCTGTGTGTTTCTACTCTACGACAGGTGGCAAACGAGTAGATGAGACTCGTAATATCCGCATGTGAGAACCTGTATCTGCTCCACAGATCTTTGGACGAGAACAAGAGGAGACGACATCTCGTCACCCGTGTCACACTGGGAAGGTTTTCAATGGGTTTTCAATGGGACCAATGTAGCTACAGGGGGAGAACACAAAGCACCAAATTATTACTTTGCAGTATCCAGCTACTTTACTACAATATGAATGTGAACATACTGTAGGAGGCTAGTACTCCTGGCAGCCTATATTTGATATTTTATTCATTATATTCAAATCAATATTTCTCCCTAATATCAGACCCCTCCCCCCCATAAAAAATTTAAAAAAAAAACATCTATGAAGGGAATGCTCAGTTTTTCTTTATGAATCCCATTGTGGGGAATGGTTGACTCATCTGGGCCTGGAGAGCGAGGATAGTAGCTGTAAGGGAGATAACAGAGATCAATGGATGGGATTAGCAGGAGACAGAGGGAGAGGAAAGGGCATGGATGGAATGAAGGAGGAGGAGGAGGAAATGAGGAGGAGCAGTGGTGGTTTGGAGAGGAGGGAGCCATGTAAGCACTTTCCTGTCCATTTTTCATCAGGTGGGCTAAATTAGGCCGGGCTCATCGCTCTCTTCTCTCTCTCTCACATTCTCGACACATCTCTTCTCTGCCGGCGACTCGGAGCACGAGCTGGCGGCGCTCCCAACAACACCCTTCTCAGCATCCTGCCTTTTCACCGCCTTTGATTTATCGGTGGGTGGGCGGCGTTCATCTCACCGTGACGCGGGGAAGCATCATGTTTTCTCTGTGTGCGTGCGGTCCGGCGCTCCTCCCTCATCCTCCCCCTCCTCCTCACGTGAGGCCATCTCTGTCATCTCCTTCTCTGACTCACTCCATGATCCTCTGACTCTTGGGTGACTTCTCCCCTTTGAAGCCTGTCATCTGTTGTCCCATGAGGTCAGACATTTGTCCTCCCCGGCATGCTCTGAGCAGAAGCTGACATTTGGATTAAGGACAATGCTTCAACCTGTGAACCCCAAAAAGGCCTGGCTCATTTTGGTTTTAACTCAGAGTTAAAATATTAGAAGAAGTATAATAATGGGAGGAGGCAGGGCATCTACTTGGGAGCAAAAGAAAAATGAAATCTTTGTTCGTCCGTCTGAACATTTCTGTTTGCTGACTTCACAGATGCTTCTGAGCAAAGTTCCTTCCACACAGACTCCCCCTAAAAACCTATAAAAACATTTCTGTGCAAAATAATGAGAGATTTCTCCTCCAATACTTTTTTCTTTATTGATCCTTAACTTCTGTAGAAAAATTCAATATCCGACATTTTCGAAGCATCTTTATAATAATATCCTTTTTTGACTTTTTTTTATCTATTAATTACCATTTTTAGAAAAGTACCCAAAGGTCGTCACAGACTTCAGCGTCTTTGGCGTCCTGACTTTACATGCTACACATCAGACGTTTTCTCAAGAGAATGACTGTGTCATCACAGTCATGTTTTCAGTTGCCGCGCGTTGATTTAAATGCCTGATGAGACTAACGAGCTTAACTGTTCTATTAAGGTGAAGGGTTACAGGTCTATGACAGACCTGACAAAACAACAACAAAAACAAAACAACTGACATTCATTGTTACTTTCATAACGGAATATGACAACTACTTTAATTTGTCATCATGATCCAACGTGCTCTGAACTGAGCTCTGATTACAATCCCATCATGCTCTCTTCTACATCGGCTCTGGCGCCCACCGAGAATGATGTAATCAGCTAAACGCACGGCAAACACCTCAAATGGCAGGTTATTCCCCCCAATTACCAACATGCTCTCCAGCGGACACCTGGGTGATATGATAAGCAGATAAAATGTGCTTAGGCTCAGTGCTAACAACCAGGCCCTCACTGTGATGACTAAACACCTCTTCAGGGTTTAGGGACAAGGAAGGATTTGGCTACAACGGCAGGGGTCTCATCCCGATGTTGCCAGCTTTCAGCCAGATTTGGTTCTTAGTTCAAAACAAAATAAATGCAAATTTGTTGGGGAAAGGAATCCCCCCACCCCACCCCCCGACCTGGTCTGAATAACGTTAATACATTGATTTGCAATGCTGACGTGCCGCATTACTCCAGTCCCTACAAGGATAAAAAATATTGGTTGAATAATTTTAAGCTTTTAATCAGTTTTTATCGTAGCTGGATAAATAAATGATTACAAAAAAAAAAAAACGTCCATCTACTCCTTGTAGCTTAGATCATATGACTGTATTGGACAGGAGCACTGCTACAACTCCACAGTGTTTTCATAACTAATGAAAACTAAGATCAAAACTTGGAGAGAAGGACAAACACTTGAATAAAGATTAGATTTACCTTGGGCTTGTACTGGCAGGTTGTTGAGAGCCTGTTTTTTTCTGAAGCACGCTTTTATTTCTAGCTGCGCCTAAGTGCGCTCATGCAAATGCTCGATTCAGAAGAAAAGTCCAAGCTCCATTGATTTGCTGAGTTTTGAGTTAATTCCAGCAGATATGACACTCGATATAGCAGAAATCACGTATTACACCAGCAGCCAGGAGCAATGTTAAAACAAGGCTCTCACAATGAGATTCAGGAGAGGGCGCCGCACCAACTGCACAATGAAGAGATTTATGGTTGTGCTCAAGGGCCGATAATGACTCTGTCATTTGTCTTTGGATGATAGTCTCTGGTCTATGACCTACAGGATTTCTCATCTGATTAAGACAGTTCTTATATTACCAAATTATGTTTTCAGAGAAAGTACAAAATGTGCCCTGTTTAACCTGCATACCGACTGCATTTTGCTCTTTTTCGCAAAGACGATCTAAACTCATTTATTCAATTAATGTGCAGAATGCAAAACACGGCGGCGCATCGTAAATGAATCGGATAACACAGTGAGTGTTATGCTCAATAAGCAGAGTTAGGTTCGCTGATCTTGAACATCATTAGAAGACATTAATGTGATTCTCACACTTGGCCTGCTGACACGTGCTAATGCCAAAGCTTTTCAGCTGTAAACACCTCCGGAAAGAAAATCTGACATTTTCTACCTCCACAGGATCCTTTTCACCTGGAGAAAACAACTGCAAGACATTTGATCGGTGTCCTGGTTTGAGGCGAAGGTTAGCGATAAAATCCAAATCTCCTATTCAGCAACGCAGAGGGCAAGAACATGAATCAGTACATCAATGATCCCTCGCTTCTGAGGCATTATTTTCACACAAAACCATTCAAGGCTGATATTTTGTCTACTCTGCCCTCACCTTGGCATCGGGAAGTGTTTCAGCTGGATGGATCGATAAGGGTATGACTTTTTGCAAATATTCTGATATTGATTTTCTCACATACTTTTTTTTTGGCTGAGACTTTGAAGCTGCTTTGTTCCTGGAAGA
This sequence comes from Trinectes maculatus, assembly GCA_016785345.1. NCBI lineage: Eukaryota > Metazoa > Chordata > Actinopteri > Pleuronectiformes > Achiridae > Trinectes > Trinectes maculatus. The sequence continues at coordinate 24,537 of JAFBJQ010004274.1, read as the reverse complement.
TTGTTTCAACACAGAGTAATGACAAGAGCAAAAAACGGGATCTATTTTCCACTCAGTTTGCAAAATGTCAAACACTTTACTACCGGTCCACACACACACACACACACACACACACACACACAACTCACTGTACATGAATGCATGTCGATAAATAGTATGTAGAACTGAAACCTGATGGTCTGTGAGTTTAATTCTAATATAAATTAAAATTTGTTTCCAGGTGTATACAACATCCAGTCAAAGTAACAAAGCCACCAACCAATCTAACTACCTTCCACTAATAATCATACCTCCTCATATTATTCATAGAGATATAATTCATATATTATTATTTCAGCTACTTCAAAACCACCTACATGTGTTTGGAAAATGACCTTTTTCTTTCTGTGGCGACTGAGCAAAGCTAATGAGCTAAAGAAATGGCTCAAAGTGATACGTCATCTTCCCGACCTGGCAGTTGAGCACGTAAACATTAGTAAATTAGCACTGTCAAACAATTATCAGTATCCCATCTGCACTATATTTGGTGCAGATGGCATCTAATTACTCCTTATTAATTACAGAACATCGTGTCTCGTGTAGAAGTGAGGACAAGGAAAAGTGTCCTCGCTGAGAGTCACAGTGACAGAGATATATACAAAGACACAGACACTCTTGTTTGCATACAAAGCAGTAACTGTTCCATAATAGTTTATAACTTGCAGGTGTGCTCCTGACATGACCAGATGGAGCTCGTGAATCTTCAGACTCATACATAACACAGTACAAGGATCAAGCTGCAGCTGCATCTGCACTATGAAGGCAACAGACCAACTTAGGTTGAACACTGACCTACAATTATACATCAGCAATAGGTGATAAAAACCTTGAGGAAAGCGACGGTCAAAGCCACTGTAAATGACAAACGCTACCTAGCTTCAAGCCGTTATCGAACTGCATGTGTTAGAACTCAGGCATCAACCCTCAAGTCAGATTATCGCCAAGGTCCAAAAAAAAAAAAAAAGTCATTCTACACAAAACGGCCACTCAGCCAACGACTCATAGACAGCTGAAAAGAGATGTCACGTCACACAGAAACTGTTTCAGTCAAAAACCAATGTTGTCGTTTCTGTTTGCATGTGTTTATCGTATGTAAAATATGTGGGTTACTGCAGGTGCCAGATAAAAACAATGGAAATACTCAAGGATAAATAGTATTTGAGTGATTGTACTTAGTCACTAGTCACAAGTTAAATGATCTCAATAGTTTCTGCAGGGAAACAGGAGACATCCATCAGTCGCATCGACCAATCGCTGCATTGGTTTTAATAAGTGCTGAAATCCACTTACATACAAGAAGCATTTTCAGGAGACAGACTATTACCACCAAGCAGAACGAGGGCCACACACCGGAGTGTCTCTCTCTGGAGGGAAACAGTGAGCGGAAAACTACACAGGGATCCCCAAAAAACATTTTCCAAGCACAAAGTCGATATTCTCTCTGATTATTTGTTCATAAGACAATCATAATAATAATAACAACAATAAAAAGCATTTGTTTCTGTTCAAAGAAAAACACTTTTGCTGTACAAGTCATCCTTTCTGTGCAACACAAGCACCAACCTAGGAGAAGTATTTTGCAATCCAACACATTGTCCTCACACTAAGCCGATCACAAGCGGTCAATATTCTCGCGTCACTGTCACTTTGCAGTGATTAACCTGAAGACAGCTCATCATAACTTTGGGGATTTCTGTGTATGCAAGTGACAGATACAAATAACTGCGGTTGGCAGAGTAATAACGAGGGCTTACCGTGCGTAGAGTTAAGTCACCGTGACGACTCTCCAGTCTGCGAGAACCTTCAAAAATCCGCCGTCTGCGTCGCTTCTCCTCGTGAGCTGTGGTTTCATCTGTGAAATGAGAATGCAAATCATATTTAGTTGTGTGCAGGTTTGAAGTGGCGAGGCAGAACATTCAATTCAGGACATGTTAGCAATAAAGTAGAGGGAGCGGAGAAAGTCAAGCCGTATATAGTGTGTATGGCCGCCAGTACAATGGCTGTGACACAGGACAAGAAAAAAGGTTTATTCCACTGATTTCCACACTCATTTCCTCCCGTGAAATCATGTTGAACTAAATATTCTAGTCTAGTCCATTTTCTTTACATAATAATACTGGATTCACACTTACAGACAGCGACCAGTTAAGTCTGAACGTATTGTTGGATCCGATAGAAACAGCCTTGTTTATGTCGTGAGAGACACTGCCACTGTAGTGATCAGTGACTTTGCTGTCCTTCCTGGTTTGACGTTGCGTGAATTAGTTTGATTAGAGTAATGGGCGTCTTGCCGCACAAACAGATAGAAACAACAGACTTTGACTTTAATTCCTGCTTATTTAGTTTAAACTGTTCATTGTTGATCTGTTTCTTTGCAGAAATAAAATGGGTTATAGGAGAGTGCATCACCTGATGAACACAATGAAGATTAATGTGCCGGGTTTCTCTAAAGGTTGTTATGTCGATATACTGTATGTTCATTTTCACTGTACTATGTGAGAGGCAGCAGTAGCTAGACTCTTAACATGTTCTCAGGCTGAGCTAATTATACAGGCAGAGTGATTAAATGTGAAATTCAGCCAGGGCTTAATGTGAGAGCGTTTATTTTTAGTTACACAAATTCATTGAAGAATAATGGATGTCATGATGCTGTATTTAACACTCGCTGAAGGGTTGAACTGTCTGATTATCAGGGATCTAGGAGCATAAGGAAAAACTATTTCCCTGACATCATGCCAATAAACTGGAATTTGGTCGAGTGACCAATTTTTTATCCCAGATTGAGACTGCCCTCCTCAGTTTTCAAAATTGGAAATCAGATTTCCAATTTGGAAAATCTAAGAAATCTAAGAAAAAAATCTACCCTAACAACATCACCCTCTGAGTATTTCAAATTTCCAACAGGTGAGCAGAGGTAACCTCCCATGTTGCCGTTCTTCAGAGCAGCTCCATGTATCCTGTCCCTACAAAAGTAAGATTTACGACTACGACCTCCAGAATCATTGTCTCCATCCACGTGTCTCCGTCTGCCTGTGTGGCGTCTTCCTCTGCCGGCAGGCGACATCTATCAGCCTGTGCGTCTTGACCTCCAGGCTTTAACCTTTTACACAGACCTACTTAAACATCTTGACAGCCAAAATAAAACGGCACCCATGGCCTGTTGTAGCCGCATTCACACAGGACTAAAGTACATTTTGCAACCTTTTAAAAAGGCCACTGTATTTCGTTTTACAGAAGGAGATAACCACCACAAGCTTGAGGAGCTACAACGTCCATTTTAAAAAGCCTTTACTGCGGGATATCCCCTCTCTGATGGTCCAAACTGACTCGCTCACCTTGGATTGTGCTTGTTTGCCTTTTAACGACTGATGAGCTGAACTGCACCATTTAAAAATGGCTTAAGCAACGTTCAAGGCAAAACCTTTTTCACTAACCAGCAGTCATGTGTAGCTCTGGAAGTGGACAGGAACCGAGCAGTCATTGGTAAGACTCCGCTGCTACTATTTGTCCAAATTCCATCCAGGCCTGTTTGGTAGTTGCCAGACCTCGAGAGAATCCATTAGCAATCACAGTCACAGACAAGAGAAGCTGATAAGCCAGAGCCTCAAGCAGGCGATTCCTCAATGCCCCGTTTGCACACAGTGAGTACACATCACAGCAGCAAGAGACGAAACGAGTCGCTACAGCATCGAATTAACCAAATGAACTGAGATTCAACCCGTGGCGCCGTGACTCCATGACAATAACGGCACCAGCTGTTTGACTCATTTGAATTCCTCCTCAAATTACTGGCAGAAGGTGAAACACGAGCGCTACAGAAGATACCAGAGATGATGAAGTGCATAACTCAGTGGAACAGGAATGGATGAGGGCAGGTGCATCATACGAGCTGCTTCTGACAGAAGGCTTGATGCAAATTGTACATGTGTGTGTGTATGTGCACATGGTAGGAGATTTGATTGGGAAGATGTGATGTTTGAGTGGAAAAAAATAAGATTCCAATAATGTTCAAAATCATATTTTTTTGAACATTATGCTTTTGTAAAGGCAAGATTCTCAAATGTTCAGCACGTGGTAAATTAATCTATTATTTTATTATTATTAATGTCATATTCTCGTATATGTTATAATATAAAAATATTGGCAGCAATTCAAAGGATTTTTACATGAATCCATTAATTTGATATCATATCAGCATGTGCCAAATTACGAATGGTTGTAAAAACAGAAAGGTACAGCTCACAGGGTCGTTTTAACACCGTGGTATTAAAGGAAAAGAGCGGCTATGAATAGTTAAGTTACTGTTACATGTCATGGTCTCATATCGTGTTTACGTTTGTGCGACTGGGCGTGAGTGTGTTTTATAGGTGAGCTGCCGCAGCCCCCTCTGTCAGCCTGTCTCCACTCTCTGTATTAAACTGTAAAGGCACCGCAGGGTGCTGACGGAGCTCGAACCTTTTAGCTGACTCAATGTTTCACGGCCAGACCCACTTTGCCAAACGTCAGACAGATGTATCCACTCCCCTGCCCACTTTGTTATGACCTGACCAAAGCAAAACTGCTGTTGGACCCATAAAAACTAAAGAATGATAACAGAGAGCGATGGCCGGGACTTATTTCACAAGTGATGTTTCTACTGCAGAGGTGTTCAAATATCTCAGCCTGTCACAAGACGTACGTCTGCCTCCACGAACAAAACCCACACCCACACTGTGAAATCACCCACACTTGTGATAGGTGCCACAGAGTGGGACCAAAAACTGTTCGCAAACTGTATAAGCATTTGTAAACATCTGATTAGCACGAGCTGTTTTTATCAAGCATGTGAAATTCCCATGGAAAAAAGAGGGATATTTATGAGGTTTTCCCTCAGAGAGAGAGAGAGCGAGAGAGAGAGCGAGAGAGAGAGAGACTTTCACCCACAAATAAAATAAAGGAATTCTTAACATGTACAGCTTCCTGATAGCTGCTGTTTGAAATATTAAACAGCCGTTTGACTCCAAAAGGTGATTTTTTTATGTGCTGGCCTGTAGTGAGAGGGAAATAATAAGATAAGTCAGAGAGGTTGTAAATGCTAAAATGAAGAATAATTATCATCATCATGTTCACTAATGATGTCTTCTAACAGCTTGTAAGTAGTACGTATTTATGCAGCTGAAATAATAAACTCTGGGATCTCTACATGTGTAAATACAGTCAAATAACCTTGGTGTCAGTGATCAGCACATAGGCATTTATACTTACGTAATCTAAATGCCTATGTAAGATAACAGCTGTTATCCCCGTGGGGCACATGTTAATTAGTAACCAGGGCGACCAATTGCAATGATAGGAATACAAAGGAGAAATCAAAGTGAAGAATGTGGTGTAAGGAGAAAAAGAAATCTACCTCTATCATTATTGAAGTTTCTCATCTTGTTGCACAGTTATATATTCGCGTTAGAGGATGTATAAGTTAAAGCAGTGACAGTCAAAATGTGTAAACCAGGAGATACAGCCGTTTGTCCCAGTGGTTATTCTCACTCTGTAATTCACATTTATTCAGCGAGAGACAAGACGACTGAATTTACTTCTACATCCACTGATTTAATTCTCATCGAGGAGGTCACAGATTCAGCATGCTGCAGCACTGTGTTTTTCTCTCTCTATAACACAGGATTACACAACAAGCAGGGCTTGAACTACAGTCACCAAAGCACAAATTAGCAGTAGAAAGCGGCAGCAGATTGCAAAGACGTTACCACTCATGGTCGACGTGTAATAACAGCAATTAAATAAGAATTCTCTCAGCTCTCTCGTGGTGTAATTGTTGTTATCGCATGTCTCTGTGGCCACTGCTACATTCAGTCGCTCCACTTTGTTTGTAGACTTGAATAATTCCAGCCTTTTGATATGTGACATGAATGAAGGCCAGATTAGCACTTTAGGCCAACAGCCACCAGGGTTTACAATCAACTTCCTGACTCAGTGCTGTGTCATCAAGTGATGTTCTTTTTCTAACAAAATATAATAACTTCCATTTACTGGAAATGAAACCATTAGCTCGATGAAACCATAAGCCGAAGGGCAAAGTGCAAACTTCACAATAACAAATACAAGACCTACCACATTTATTTCACACATACTCTTATAACTGCTGACATGAGCGACATGAAGGATGTGGATGATGTCGAATCAGGCGACGTGCATCTTGCTTTGCTGTCATGGAGACGGCAGCGCTGCACTATTCATTGGTCAGGTACTTCTGCTATTTGTACACAGCACGGCTGAAGCCGTCTTCTCATCGTTTACAATGGGGACAGCAGTATTTTTAATGTCACTGAATGTTTACTCCATACACACCATAAAGAGGAGGAGTTCCTGGAGCTTGTGAACAGATATTGATTGTTGATTAAATGCTGAGAAGCTGGGATGGAAGATAATGATGTGGAAAAATGCACACAACTGCATGTTGTGTGCATTATCAATATGGCACCACACTGAGCACAATTACAAATACATTAAGGTCCATAACTATCATCATCATCCCTCCGTGAGACTGTATTTACATGTGTACAGCTGACTGGTGCTTCTTCTACTTTGTGCGCATGGCTTGGTGGGTGATTTATCCCCATAAACAAAACATTTGCCTGATTCTGCATCTTCTCTAAAGTGGAAGTCAGTCTCTGGCTTTTAATCACACATTATACCTAAACTTACAGAGGCGTTTCCCACACTGTCAGCACAGAAGCCAGAGAGTGTCTCAACATGTGGGCTGAAACTGGAGATGGTAATGATGTTAACCAGAGGGCGTCGTTTCCTATGCCAAAAGAAAAACATGGAGACGTCAACATCTGCTGTTGGAATCCGGGAACGGTGGGTGAACTTTTACACGGTGGGATTAAACCGGAGAGACAAATTATTAACCGTGAGCCAGGGGGCAGCGTGTTTATGCTCAGAGCTGAAATGTTCTAACTCGAATATATGAGATGCATCTTCAGGGACAATGTATTCATTATAAGTTGTATTAGCCTTCTGGACAGCGCAGTCACTGTTGCTGTTTTAATGCAAGTAATGCGTGTTTACATGCGTATCACATTGTCTGGCATCTGAGTGTTTCTGTATGGACGGCTGCTGAGGCGGCACTCTCTCTGATGAGCAGACGGGAAGTCAGTTTTTCTTTCATGACTATTTCTTTTTTTTTGCTTTAACCTTACTTACACCTCACATCGCAGGTTTCTGTGGAGATTATGTGGGCTGTGCCAGCAGTTCAGGACTGCCGCCAGCCAGACTCTATCGCACAAAGGCACACACTTTCCCAGCTCCAACAATGAACATCAGACAGGTCATCTACAGAGCAGACCAGGCTGCAGCAGCTGCGTCACAGGAGACGCACCGCATTGTCCACAACCTGAAGACAATCTACTGACATTTCAGTTAGGTTTCAGGCAGGATGGGAAATTAGCCGAACGCGGTAAAGAAGACAGCGATAGCTCATTACGTTTAGAACACACGATTAAACGCCTATATCCAAGTCAAACGAAAACTCAACGGTCAGAATTTCTCCTTTGTCCACCACATGCCTGTGAGAAACCACAGAGAGAACTGAATGATAGGGCTGTGGAGGCTGTTATTGAAATGGGGCATCTAAAGCACCATTGGGTTGAATAGCTTAGATAGAGGCCCTGCACTGCAGAATTATCTGTGCTATTATAGAGCTCATAGGCAGTAATGGCTATTCTCACTATAATGGCTCCAATGGTTAGATGGTAAGAGTAGAAATGACCAGCAACTGATATTATGCATCACAGAGTGTCATCATCATCAGGTTTTTATGGCAACAGCACATCTCTGAGTTGTGGAATATACTCTTAAAATATAAAGGAGAAGGAATATTTTTTTTATGGTTATAGTTGTGTTTCCAAAAACTTTCAACAACTACTGGCTCGAAATGTCATAATACACAGGCAGCAGTATTTAAGGGAGAGTTATACTTTGACTGGCATGTACATAGTATCTGTACAGACATGCTACACATGTTTTTTTTTTATCTCAGTCACTTGTTTAATAAAATACGACACAAATATCTGCTGACCTGGCTGTTATAGCAGGGAGCGCTCAGTGAAGGTCGAGGTGATGACTGTGGCTCCACCGCTCAGACTCCACTAAAGCTCTGTGCAATAACTGATTTTATACTTTGTTGTTGTTGTTACACACAAAAAAAATCATGAGCCTGTGCAGTGCTTTTAGAGTCTGCTAAACAATCTCACTGGGAAGCACCTGAGCCACAGTCAAAGTGCATTCTGGGAAATTACGACCTTCCAGCCCAGTGACGTGAAAGGCGACGGCAGCTGCTTGAAGAGCCATGATCCGAGAGCCATTTCTCCACTGGCTCTCTGACCCAAAGGCCCATTAAGCGTTCGCACACTTTGACACACAAAAGCAAGTCCACTCATGCTATTCCACTTCTCACCTTTCTTTCTCTCCATCTCCTCCCTTTACCCCACAGTTTACACCCATCCTTTCCCCCCTTGTGCCCTTTCACAGCTTGAGTTCAGCTCATTTATGTCCCCGGTGATGAATGTGACACACCCCCGCAATGCACAACGGAAACGCGCACACACACACACGCACACACACACACACACACACACACACACACACACACACACACACATATACAAAGACACTTAAATGCACCCACCCACACACAAAGCTTGCACACTCCATTCACCGTGTCAGCTCGCCACAGTGTGATCTGATAAATGGTTTTGTGCAGGTGCTTTTTTTCATTAATACAATCGCACAAACCTTCCCCTTGTCGCACCCTACAGCTATCCAGCACACAGCAAAGAAAACAGACAGTGGCAGAAAAGACAAAAGAATGTTTTCTCCCAGAGAACCTCAGGTGTTTCCATTATTTTGGATACATTTAAGGCTTTTATTTTCTTCATTGGGTATATTGATTTCCCAGTAGGGAATATCTGTATCGAGCAATGTGTCACTTAAAATGATGCATGGAAGAATCATAGGTCCCCGGTATGCCACACTGCACCGCTATTCATTTGTTTTGCCCCTCTTGCAAATATAAGTATTGGCATTTGGAATAAAACTGTGTCAGTGTTGTGTCAGCTGTTCTTTAGTGTTCACCGCTTAGTTGTTCATCGCCGTGATTTGGCGAGGACGTCGTGGGATTAGGGAATTAAGCGTTTCATTATCAGTCTGACACAGTAACACTGTATCAATGGTTTTAGCAGTCAGAGCTATAGGATCATCTGTCCATATGCAAATGGATCAGATGGTCCGGACGGCATTCAAACCTTGAACAATGCAGGAAAACCTTCATGCAATAGACCTCACTGTCTTATCATGGATGACGGGAAGTCGGTGCAGTTGGTGAGGTGATTCAGTCATCATCTCCATCAGCACCATTATTGCTGCTATTTGGGAGATGGGTTCATAACTCACTCGTCAATTTCAATGCCCTTTTTGTGTATAGATATTTCCCAAAACGATCATAGTACAATATCACAGGGAACGTTTCGGAAAATAGGATGAAGCTGCACAAAGAGGACCTTACATCCAGCTGGATGGACATATTCATTTCTAGACTATGTAACTGCCCTCTTTGTGGTTTGGTGACAGTATTAATGTGTCAATGTAAAAAAAAAAGAGGTTGTCGATCACCTTTTCTTTCTACACCACTATGAGGCTTATAGATTTTCAACAACAATCTATGAACTGTCATGGCATCGAATACAGATACAAGCTAGTCTTATTGTTGTTAACAACATATAATTAAGCCAAAAAAAGATATAATGAACCAAAAATAAATATATAAAACATAAAAAAAGTGATCTTTGCCAAGATCGTTGCCCACATGTCTTATTTTTGTGTAACTAGCATTTCACTCTGTTGATGGAGCTCTTTAGAAAGTCCCAGGGGTTTCCTTTGATTAAAGTCCATGTTGCCTTGTATCAGAGGCAGCCAGCTGACATGTTGTGCATTTGTGCCCCACGAGCAGTTTGCAGCACGAGTCGACGTTGACGTGTCCCTCTGGGCACAGCACCAGAGGCCAAGCCGTGACTTTTCAAGGATTACAATGTCTTTCATCAGGCGCGAGGACAACAGCAACTCCCCCTGGAGGCGCTGGGAGAGGCGACATGCGGCCTGCTCTTTGACCCCGCCGCCCGAGAGTTTCTCCCAAAAGGAGAGAGGAAGAAATGACCGTCAGACATAAAGGCAAAAATAAAAGCAGCTCCCACAGTGAAGCCAATGTGGAGAGCGCTGATGAGTTGTCTGAAGGGGGTAAAAAGGTAAATAATTCATTTGGCTAAATAATTCAGTTGTGTATTTCTTGCGTAGGGTTTGTACACGGTGTCTCTTGATCAATTCAGTTGAGGGACAACAGTCTTTAAAGGTTAAAGCTGCGTCTGTGTCATCTGCAACAGGACGTGCAGCTGCTGTCATGGCTGAAGATAAGAGCTGTATTATACAGAGACACTGGGAGAGCTCTCTCTACTATGCATGCTCGATGCAGTATTTCCAGTTTTACCTCCAGATGTAGACAATGTGAGAAAAATGGAATTCTACCTGTCATTCTTGATCCTCTTTTGAAAGACGGATAATTAAAACCTGTGTGAACACATTGCCTGTGACTGACAGAGCTTGATGCTACAGTTAGATGCTTTGGAATGCAGATTTACAAAAGTGACTTGCATATTCAAAGTGCTGACCTTCTGGAGACAAACGCACTGCAGAGAATAAGACCATTGTGCATAAACTATGACAAATGAACTGCAAATTAAATCATTATTGGCACTTTGTCACTGGACTGAATGACAATGGTCTATTAACATTCTGTCTGTGGCACCGAATGAGAAGGTCACAGTGTCGCAATGTTCATTATGTGGAATTTGAATTTTTAAAAATCAAACATTGGCTGATAAAAATGTTATCATAATAGCATTTCAGAAAAGTTTCTTTTCTTGGAAGAGGCGTGGCCTATATGGTTATTGTGTTCTACCTATATTTAGGTGAAGAGAAAGAAGGCTGTCACAAAACATAAATGTGACATGATCATGACAAACCTAGCACATGCTATACGCAAACATTAAGATGTTAGCTTAGCCTTATAAACAAACTGACCCAGTGGACAAAGTCGTTACAATCATAGTGTTTGAATTCATCAGAGGGATACTTTCCCGTTCCACATAGATTCAAAGTCAAAAAGCAAAATACACTTTGTATGGTTGTTATTCCAATAATGCTGAGCTTTATTATTTACCAGATTTGACTCTTAACAGTCGCACATGTCTGCTACAACACGGCAACTAAGACGCACACACACTCGCTCATCTCAGCCCGTAAGCTACCATGTTATTACGCTCTCTATTGACATGAGGATTACAGCGCATACAGCGTCAGTGCTGTGGAAACTAGAGCAACAGTGGTGACGTGACTATATATAGGGGATAATACAAACAAATTCTTTTGGGAATAAAATGCCTGCATCTTATTTCCATCTGACATTTTTCTCCATACTGATGAATACTCAAGTGTACATAATGGATGAGAACCATGGTAATCACACACACAGGCTCACTTACTGTTTTCCCGACAGGAAAACTTAAGCTGAACTCTGTTTTACAAGAGGATGTAAATGTGAAAGAATCACCTGTCATTCCCACTTTGTCCCCATTTTCAACCAAATAAACCCAACACATTCTCCTGCAACACAACCTGAGGGGGACATGAAGCAGCGGGATGCCGACTTAATCTGTTTAAAACAAGAGACTCAAACAACACATCTGTCTGAGGTGATTGCGTTACGTGACTGGAGAGAGCTGCCGGCGACTTCCCGGTAAAACATTCCTGGATTCCCCTCTGTGAAATCCTAAATACAGTCGACGCCGTGGATTGAAGACAGAGGGGATTAAGACCCAGAGATGTCATTCACCTCTGAAACAAGCCTGACAATAATCCAAACAGCAGACCACTGAGTAAAAGGCACTTTATAAAACATCTGCACCAGTATGAACCTGTTTTATGAAAATGCTTGTTTGATATGATTAAATGTGTCGATCTCAAATATCAAATTCAATTTCAGTATCAGAATTCACTATTCAATACTTGAAAATCTTCCAAGAATAATTCAATAAATCACACTAAATCAAGGTAAGGGTCATTTACACAAAGCCGTAGATTCGATCATGTGGCTAAGAGCTCTGATTAAATGGGCCCATTGGTTATTATATTATTGTGTGAGAAAAATATCTGCAACAAGTATCATGTACCTGTTGATTGTGTACATTGAAATGCAAATGCTGGAACTGCACAAATGAGGAACGGTGAATTGAGATGCCTCCACATTGTTCAGTATCATTGGCCCCAAACTGCAGTTCATTCATGTTGTGCAAATGTACTATATTAGCATGAAGACAGCATCCATTTCCAAAGGGCAAGGATTAGCATGCTCACACAGTGCTCATCCCCACATGGCCGGGGTGAAGACGGGCTGCCTGCGGCTGGTTTTTATGAACGGGCCAGGAACCAGACAGGGGGAGGAGCTTGAAGGTGCTGAATGGGATACGACTCGGCTCAGATGGGATTTGGTCAACCTCATTCACAGACCTGACCTTTTTTTTTGGAGTCATCCCACCTGTCACACTATCACAAGGCTCTATTCTCCAAAAGGCTGTTTCCATACCAACGGGGCACAGCGGCGCTTCAAAGAAAACAGACATATGTAGTAATGTCTTGACTGAAAGCTGGAAACAAAGGAGTGTGGGATGGGCGGGACACGTTTGAGCATCCGCAAGTTTTATAAACAAGCACTCAGCAGCAAAACATGAAGTTACACATCGCACAATGATGTCGTTTCTTTATGTTTACTCTTATATTTCACTGACAACAACAGTTTGCTACGAGGCCGCTACGACCTGAACAGGCTGAAGGGGTTAGAGGTGAAAATCAACAGGGGCTTCTCGTCAAAGCCAAACATTAACATTCCCCTCATCTTGGCCACTTCCAATCAATCCGAATCCAATCAAAGAGACTATTCAGGACACTCAGAGTGTCGAGTGCCTCCCTGATATGATACTCGAGCAGATGCTAAGCACGGATCTGAATTTCTTAAAAGATTTGGAGAAAGGAGGAGATTTATATTCTTTTTCTTGCTTCAAACAAACTACACTAAATTGTACCTTTAATAGCACAACAGCTTTAATTTCCAAGTCAAAGGCAGACATAGTCTGGTCATTTGCAGATCAAAATATGACGTATGTGCGTTCAATGAGTCGCCTTTTAATTAGTGTGATGATTTCCTCAAACGCCTTCATAACAGGGATCATCAATCAAAAATCATTTCAGACCATCAGATGGTGACAGCGCGGCTTAACGCTGTGATAACGTGCCACTAATGAGGAAATAAATGTTGGCCTGTTTCTAGACGGAAAAAAAATAAACCAGGCCGGAGTGCGGCTGGGCAGCCGGGACGGTGTTCTTCCCCGAGCTGACATTTATAATCAAAGGCTGACATCTGTCATCGCTCCCCGAGGAGCCTTGTCTGTTATGATTATAGTTCAGATGAAGCATATTTGCATAATAAGTGCGGTTGACTAAATTACACTTTCTTTCTTTTTTTTAAGGTGTCGTGACCTTTCTGTTCATATTTTTGTCGAGAAGCCGTGTCCAGTGTGCCTTAAAATAAAACGTGTCCAAAAGATTTCAACTTTATTTAGCCTTTCTTTTTTTTACGTCACAGTCTTTTACGTCTGATTACAGGGTTTTTTGAGGAACCCATCTCTGCACCGCAGCACTGACCCATGGTCACAGGCATGTTAATGGGCCCAGAAAATGAGAGATTATTACAGAGGACACAACCAGAACCCTACCCCCTGGTATTTTCTAAATACCAAGGGGTCACTGCAATTTCACACTATTCCAATCATCAAACTAGGTGTGACTCAGGAAAGTAGGTGTGTGTTGTGGACATAAACAACCTGTCTCTTGGGGACACTGAATTGACATACAGTATGAGCTGTTATAACACCAGTCATACCTGTATTTATTATCATGGCATGAAATATGAGTTTCAATAACCCTAACTCTTTTTTTTATTATCCATTAAAATCAGTGTTTTTATGAGCAGGATTTGGTTCAGGTATTCATATCCCTGAATGGATCATGTTCCATTACCATTTGATTTTAAATATGTCAGATTTTGTTTTGACAAAAGAGAACAAAAATGCTTGGTGTTGTTTTCATCTCCTCTTAAAACTAAATGACTTAAAATGACTATGAAGTCTCTTAGAGCCTCGAGCGTTTTTACTCTCCATAACCTCTGCATTGCTTTTTTTTTTTCCAAATGTGTTTTAAAGCCTTGGCCAGGTAACAAATAGCTGTAATCCTCCCATCCCAGGCTCAGCTTTGTAAAGCCACAGCAACATTTCCATGCTGAGCACCGCTGGGTCGGTTCCCCCTCATCAAATATATTACCCCTGCATCCCTCCTCCGTAGCACCACACTGCGCTACTGACTATTTATAGCACAAACATATTGATCACTCGCTGCACCACCCTCTATCACTCTGTCCCCACTGAGGGAGGGGGGCGAGGGGGCGGGGGTGTGAGAAGGCCCCCCTCAATGCATGGATGTGTGTATGCTTGTCTGCATGCGTGTTCATTAGTTTTACGTGCCGGGGGGGGGGGGGGGGGCACATACACACACACAGGACGACTGCCCTGCGATTCAGCCCCAGACAGAGTTAACTCTGATTAAACAGCCTCACGGGGCCATAAAATCCCAGCATATAAAAATAGGCAAATCACTTCTCCAGCACGGCTGCTTTAAAGCAGCGATATGGAAATCAGCCCCCAACCTCTGATCGTGCTTTTCGGTCATTACAGAGGAAAAGGGAGAAAAAAAAAAAAAAAAAAAAAAAGCCAGGGTGCCTTATGAATTTATCATATAGGTTTCATTTTTTACTGAGGGCTCATAAATTAAAAAACACTTTTCAATAAAACTCACGATACATAAAAAGCCTTGAGAAAAAGTGCATCACGGCATGTTGGGGTGGGGGGTGGGGTCACAGTAATAACAATAAATATAACTTAAAGCAACTGCAGATGTTAAAAAAATCATCAGATACGCTGTATATATGTGATGCATTTAATGTGTTTATGGCATGTCTTTATTTTTAGCAGATGCATCAGTGGAGGACATGCTCATGATTGACACTGCCCTTTAAGAAAAGGTACAGAACGGTTAGATTTTCTCAGTTTTTCACTTGAGTTTCACACATCTCCGGCCTCCACTCTCAGGTTTGCCACGCATGAGTCAGAGAAGCCATCACTGCCTGTCAATCACAGTGGTGTGTGTGTGTGTGTGTGTGTGTGTGTGCGTGCGTGTATAATAGTTTTCTGATGGAGAAAAGATCAGGAAAGCTCAATATTCAATATGCCACTTGTAACCAGCTATTTTACAGTCAGTTGTCAAATAAAGCACAGTCTTCCTGATAATACAACAGATATACAACAAGTTTGGTTCTTCCCTTCTCCAAATGGCTCAGATCAGAACCCAGCTAATCCCTGAATGCAACAGAAGCCGACCCGGCGCGCTAATCCCTGCTGCTGCCACACCAGTAGCTGTCTCCTCAGATTTGATTGTCAGACAATGATAACGGTCCGCATTCTGCTATCTTCCTGGCAAATGTGTTGTTCGGAGGCCATGTGGAGATTGTGATTGCATCAAAAGCTAAATCTGCTGTTTGTCTGCTGACAACAAAAGGATTTGTTTGGTCGTTTATCGAGCTGCCTGAATGCTACAGTGTCAACAGACAGACAAAGTCTGTCCTTCGATGTGGTTTGAGTGGGTTCAAGATGGCTGGAATGTCCATTATGATGTGGGCTGTGGGGGAATTCTATTCAAGGAAAACTTCAGAAAACAAGCACATAAGATAAATAAACAAGTTGTGTGTGAAAGAATGTCCTGACATACGGCAATAATAAGGAGAAAAAGTGCAGTTACAATGACCAACTCACATTGAAGGTGAAACTGTCCTTTACATATAAATAATTTAAGATGAATACTTAAAGTACCGCACATACTAACAAGACAGAATGACATGGAAAATGCTTTCCGTTAAGTATTGCTCATAATAGACGATGAGGGTTTGGCTGGAGGGGGGCGCTCTGTTGCAGGAAGTGCTTCTCTTTTAATCACACAGGAACAACTTGTTGCCAGGAGAGACTTTAAAGGATTTCTGGCCGTGTGACCGCTTGTGCTGCATGCTGTGGGAGGCTTTGCCAATCGACATTAAACAAAAAATTGGATGAGTGAGTCATTGCCCTTGCTGTGTCCCCTGTGTGTGCACTGGCGGCTGTCTGGCCCCTGACTTACAGAGTCTGCTAGGATGTTGACGTGGAGCGAAGGTGAGAAGTTGCTGCCTGTAGAAATCTTCAATGTTAAAATTGCTAAGCAATATACTTTTATACGCTTTATGGCGGAATAGCAGTGAACCTGTTTGTTGCCCAGTATACATCCTCCTCTGCTCAGCTGCTTGTTCCTTATCACTTGCAAGGGCTACAAAGCAATAGCTTTGTAGCCTTATCAGCTGTTTGCTTCTGTTTCCGTCGCCCTTGTTGTTGTCATGTCTGTCAGTGTCTGTGTATTAAATCCCCCACCGCTGTCTGTGGATATGTTTATGTTTGTCATGTGACTGGTTTAATTCCCTCATACAACAGCTTTATCACAGTCATGGATTTAAGTGATGATGTCATAAGATGTCATATTGATGTACATGTGTATTTTTGTGCGTAGGTTTGACGACATACCATAACAATGTTGCTTTAATTAGTATCAATAGTTGCAAAACTGTACAATTCATACATAGGGTTCGCGCACACACACACACACACACACACACACACACACACACACACACACACACACACACACACACACATATACAAAAAGCCTCAGGTGCTCTAAATGCTTCTCTCATCTTGGTGTTGTCGCTGGTGAGACGTCGATTAAGGTTTCCTTATTGATGCTGATAATGCCCTCCACACTCACTCCGTCACACACACACACACACACACACACACACACACACACACACACACACACACACACACACACACACACACACACACACAATTGTTGCCATTTACACGACCACAAAGCTATGTGAGAGTGTTAAACGCGGAGTGTGGCTGAGATAGGCGGTCGCGTAATTGATCAAGGTTGGCAAACGGAGTTGTGGAGCTAATGAATCAAGACAATGTGCAATAGGTTTTAATTATGGCTACGAGGAGGGGATGATTAGAGGAGTTCATCTGACAGAGGTGAACGCTCTCCACACAGACGGGTCATATGATAAGGACTCAGGTCTAATCTCACAACATTGCTTATGTGCTGGAGCTTGGCTGGGGAAGTCCTCTCTCAGGAGCCCTGTGTGGCCTGAAGATTAGCACCTCACCGGGCTGTGTCTTGTTTGACTGATGAGCGCAGCTCCAAGGTCAGACCTGAAGCATTGGAGGAGGAGGAGGTGGAGGAAGAGGAGTTCTTGCGGGGCTGCCTCCTTTAAAGCTCCTTCACACCAACTTTCCTCACTGCTAATAGTTCGTATCAATGCCCCGTTAGCCCGAGCTGCTAGAAGATTAGCTCAGGTTTACTCTGACCTAATCATCTGGCAATCGATGTCACTCGGAGGCCCAGCTTGGATTGCCAGGGCGAGGTTGTCTTTACCTTGGTTGATTTATTAAGTCCATTCTCAGGCCATTAAGCAAAGGGTAAGATACTTCTACGGCGCACTTTCACTTTAAAACTCTTTTCTTTATCAAGTTTGGAGTCTGACAGAAGCAGAAATGACTTCATACTGACAATGAAGATACATACTGTGTAATTCTGGCACTTTATAAACTACTTTGGGTAGGGAGACATGTTCACAGGGGCAAGAGCAAAGAAGGTACGGACAAACTTATCCAAACCAGCAACAGATGTCAGAGTTGTAGCATCTTAAAAACTCAAGGTCCAGATCATCCGTGTGAAACATCTCCCACGGCCTCATCAGCCATCAGAGTCACTACTGCCCTTACAGGGATGTTTCCCTTCAACATAAACACACTGGTCATTTTTCTGACGGGACTATGGGACCAGTATACGTTACATAAGATGACACATAGGAGTGGATAAATATGAAGTCACATTAAACTCATATAAAATGCAGCTACCCTCCATTTGATGGTGGTGGTATTTCATACTAAAGTGGGAAAACTGAAATTTCTATAAACAGATATGATCTCATCCAATGAATCACCCGGTGAAGCAAAGTGGCCCCTAATGTTTCCACTTCATCATGCACTAACTTGAGTTGTGAGCAGATACGTTCAGTTTGATATCTGACATCTGAGAGCTGATGCTGTGGGGTTGTTTCATTAGTAAACACACAGAGACATTATCTCCGCACCTGGAAGTGAAAGTAGTTTCCGTGTCGATGCAACGCTGCTGGAGCTGGTGACAAATGCAGCAGGGGTTCTATTTACTGCATCGGCATCTGGTTAATCGTTTAAGATGCTGAGTTGTTCCAGTGTGAAGCTTTGCCTATGTACTGTAGGTGTGTGTGTGTGTGTGTGTGTGTGTGTAGGGAGACGTTCAGTTATGAAGCTAAAAGTTTCAGTTTGAAGGTGGTGGCTGTTTCTACACATGTCCTCTCTTTTGATTCCCTTTGTTGCCTAAACATAAATGAACTTTTGCCCTTTCCCAGTGCACTGAGCAGACTGATATGCACACTGTGCACACAAACCTCACCTGATGATATCATGCAGCTTCCTGCAATTTGAAGACACTGAAAACTTAACGTGACACGAGGGTCACATTTTTGCCTGTAACGAGACATTATTTCCTTGGATGTCTGCACCAACTCTCTCAGAGAGTACTTTAATTTGAGCAGATTTACATCAGTATGAAAGGATCTGTGCGAGAGATAAAGAGTTGGTCTTGGTGTATGGTCACCTCGTCGTTCCTGACAATGACAGACTCAACCCCCATCTAAATGGAAATTCTCAACTCTGGGATTTGCATGAACTGAAACGACACGCAGCTGCTTAGGAAACATCTAGTTGCTAATATACACACGCACATGTATATGTATATATATATATATATATATATATTTGAAACCCTGTGCTGTGTGTTAAAAGGGCTACATCTCACTCATAGTTTATTCTTCTCTATTGATGAAACATTATTCAAATTGAAGTGGAGACTTGGCAGTTTATTGCAGTGTCCATTGTTTCCATTTCAAATTAAATGACCTGAAGCCAAGAGCCAGAAGAACAAAAACTATGTCGAAACTAGTGGCCGTAGCTGTCCAAATAAGGATTGGACTATAAAAGGAGGCCAGTGCTGGCTTTAGCATCTCCTCCCCGGTGTCTCTGGCATTTGGAGCGCTGCCTTCCATCCTGCTTTGACTGGAGGCTGGTTTCAGTCAGTTCATTCTCAGATGCATACAGTGGGCTGAGTGGCCAAACACAATGGCCAGTGTTCAAATATAACTCTTGAAAATCGAGTCAAGTCATAACATCAACTCAAATATCCAAATAATAATTAGCTGCACACTGTACGTCGAGCGAGACAGCGATGGAAGATGGCGGCGTGCATCCTAATGGACTTTTTCCTCTCATCTACAAAGGCACTTTTATGATTTGTATCTAATGTGGCCACCTCTAAGTGGAAAGACTTGAAAGGCAGCAGTAATCTTCCACTACTTTTCTTTATGCCGTTTAAAAGCTCCCTGATGAGTTTGCTCTTGGGAACATTCCAGACTGTAATAACAGTAAGGTAAGAAACTGCATCATATAATTGCAGTGTTTGTAATGCATTAAAAGAAGGGTGTTTGTGACGATAGGAGCAGAGAGCGAGTTTTACTTATGTGGCAGTATTCTGAATAGTTTCGGCCTGAATGTAGCGTTTTTTTTAAACAAGGCACCGTTTTTCTGCTTTAAGCTGCTTTCCGGTTTAAAAAAGGGTTGGGTGAATGTTTCATTTCAAAGCAGTTACACAAAATATGTCTGTGTGTCTGTGTATACGGGTGGTTTAGCTCCTATTTCGGTATGCCTGCAACACAACACAACATGCACACACACGCTCTTCTCTAGATAAAAACACATTTTGTAAAAGACAACAGTGGACTTTGACGTACGCGGTCGGCCACTGTTAATCTCCTCATTTGATTTCTGCGTTGTCATGAACGTAGACCAGACTCGGGGTCCTGTGGGTCAGATGCAGCAGCTATTTTACATTTGGGACCTATAGAAAACCCCATATTCGACAAATAAAGAGAGTAAGTAAGAGCCATTGCTGCAACTTGAGCGTTGTCAAAAAGGTGGCGAGTCTTGTTTTGTACAGTCCTGTTAATTTTAAAATTGCAGCATTTTCATGGAAACAAACTAAGCAAAGATGCTGAATGACGCACAGCGGCATGAGAGAAGAACAGTTTCAGTGGTTTCAAAAGCATCTACTCTTTTATGACTGGTTCTCCTCGTGTTATAAAAGCAGAGTTTTTAAAAAAGCTTTGGCCCTGACTTTACTCAACAACATGCAGATGCTGTTTTTGTGCAGATATTCCTCTTATCGACTTTATCTGTATTACATTACATACACATTAGTGCAAAACTAGATTAAAAGAACTGTTGTTGAACGACTAGTGTCATTGTGATGCCTTTTTTAAACTAATATTATTTTGATTGTAATTTTCGGGCAGGTGACACTTGGGGGGTGATTTGTTTTTTGCCGCTCGCTCTACAGCAATATAATAAAGAACAGCTGGCAATTTTCCATCACAAAGTCTATGTTGTTATATATACTTCAATAAATACCAATTTCCAGGTTGGATGCCTTTGTCTAAAAAAAAGCTATGCAACAACAAAAACACCACAGCAGTGACTTTCCGATTACCTTCAGAGGTGTTAAATGAAAAGGGAAAAAAAGTTCCCGGCTGTGATGGTAAACTACAGAATAAAGGAAGAAGCGTCAGTGCCCCGTTTTGTTCCGAATGAAGTTGGTTTCCATGGAGCCACTTCCCCAGCTGTCTGTGTTTGGACCTGATAAGGCTCCGGGTGTGTGTCTCTCACAGAGATGCCACGTCTGACACTGAGAGTGAAGTGAAGAGGCAATCGAGGTGAGAGGGAGGAGGTCACACACTCGCTGGACTCTACCAGAGTGTAAAGGGCTCATGTGCTGTTTTTTTGTTGTTTTGTTTTGTTCTGTTCTTTTCCTGTTATAACATTACAGCAGGTTTCCGAGGTCAGACTTACATTGGGATTAGATTTATCCATTAGCAAATCCTTCCCTAAGAGACTCTGTTTGTGTTTCACAAAATTAATGCAGGATTTAAAAAACAAAAAACAAAAGAAAACTGGATTAAAGCTGTTTGCACAGATGAGCCGAGGGCAACAAAGCGGCTGACAAACATCCACAGAGCTGGTTTGTACATAGTGCCACAGCTACAGGTTGCCATTTTGAACCATTTGTGCCTCTGGAGAGACCAAGGCCTGATCACTTCTCACTGGCTGAGAAATGACCCCTCTGTCAGGACCTGCTGTTTCCAAAATACTCTTCTCCAGATACTCGTCTGCGTCTGGAGTCTGCAATATGACAGCGTTAAAAACTGCTGTGACAGAGAACAGTGTGTGTATAAAAATGTGTATGATGATATATTTCAAAATGACAGGTGATATTTACTACTCTCTGCTACTATTACTCATATATGCATACATATATGTGATACTGACCGCCAATATCATCAAGCTCATTGTTGTAGTTTTCAAGACACCCAGTGATCTATGAGTCTGTTCAATTCCAGTATAAGCTTATAACCCGCCTTCTTTCAAAAGAAAGATTATGTCAATTAAACTCTAAGAATTATATTAAATAATGAGCTGTGAACATAATAAGCTCTGTTATTGCACTAATTGCTTTTGTGTCTAAATGAATGGACAGTCAACATTTTTATTGGTTTTTACAACCCAGCCTGTTGACACAGTTCCACTTCTGGCAGTTTATCATTAATTCGGTAATCGTCTTTTAGTGGGCGAATTTTTGGAAAACACTTTACAGACATCTGTTTGACTAATGACGTGACGCGAAGCACAACGTGTTAGTTGTCTGCGTCGGAGCGAGGGAATGGGGGCGAGAGGAAGCCTAAGGCGGACAGACTGAGGAACAGACAGACATAAATTGGTTATGATCGACACTGCACCGGCTTCTTTCACAGACCATATTTGTGCTCTCCGCCTCAGGGAAAACCATAACACACTGAAAGATAGTGGAGAGGGACACAAATAGAGAGGTAGACAGTTTTAATACACGCAGGTGGAACTAAAACGGGAAACAGTGAGTTCTGTGTGTAATCCCTGAGATTTCGAGATTATTTCTGGTATCTCGTTT
This sequence comes from Trinectes maculatus, assembly GCA_016785345.1. Taxonomy (NCBI): domain Eukaryota; kingdom Metazoa; phylum Chordata; class Actinopteri; order Pleuronectiformes; family Achiridae; genus Trinectes; species Trinectes maculatus. Next base: position 2,067 of record JAFBJQ010004274.1, on the reverse strand, counting down.
TCCGAGCCGATATTTAATTGAGCGGGCCTGGTGCCTGGTGCCGAGGTTGTCAGATGCAGGGGGCTTATTTAGATAAATACTTTTGTTTTAGATGAACAGGCTAACATTACAAACTGGACACAAAAGGCCATAGTAATCATTTTGGCTTTGTTGTTTTTTTTTCTCACTGTATGAACCTTGTTTTTGTCTCACCAACTGTATCAATATGCAATTTAAGATCCCAATGAGATGGGATTACATTTTGGCTTCAACCTCCCCCCATCAGACTGTGAGTTTCATAGTCGGAGCTGCTGATGAAGTTATTCTTGACTTTATTTGGAGACGACGAGTGAGAACCTGTGACTGAACTCAGACCTGCTGTCAGATCGTTTTTGTGATGATGGATGGCGGCAGGCACATCTTGGAACTGACATTCATAGTCCGATACAGTCCATAGAAAAATGGCTTTCACAAGGAAATAAATCACAACGCTTGCTGAGACACACCGGTGGGGCCCTTTGGAGGGCCGCTCAAGAAGCAAGGAAGCATTTGTGTGCTTGCAAGGTGAGAAAGCCATCAAGATGGAGAGACATGAACTGACAGTTTGCACGGCAAAGAGCACAGGCTGGACATGCCCAACAAACTTCTCTTTGCCATTCTGGGTGTCAGAGACAGCCAGTGTAGCGTTCAGCGTTATTATGATTTCCTTTATGGGGCTATAACGAGTGATATCGTCCTTACGAAGTCAACAATTCGCACATTAGACACAATTCGATAACACTCCAAAGTAAGCGCCCTCGTTACTCATCCAGCATGTTCATGAGGGCCACATCTGAACCACTTAAGAAAAGGTTTACTCTTTATCCAGAAAAGCAACTACCTGTAAAAAAAATCCCAGACACACTCAACACATTTTAACATCTGCTACTGCGCCAAAACCAATGTGAAAAAATGTACATATATGTTCAAACTGGTCAGGAAGACTATGTCTGAGCAAACATATGGTCTGAAGCCACTGTGCATTTTGGGTTGTAACATGAAAACCCCTGTTGAGAAGATTAGCCAGTGAGAGCTCATTGAGAAGTGCTGTGCTGCAGAGTGGGAACCAGGTCCCTGTGGAATATTTGCACTGTGAGTTAAGTCAGCTCTCTCATGTTCGACTATTTTCTCCCCACCCTCACAAACATGACACAGTTTCTCATGGTGAAATGTCACCAACGTCTCAGGAGGAGGAGGAGGAGGAGGAGAAGGAGAAGAGGAGGGCGGCAGCTGTTCCCTCTCTTCATCGTCTTAGTATCAGTCTGGGCCAGTTCAGTCCGTCTCAGAGGCAGGCTGCTCAGAGTCAGGGTCTACAGGGAGCGGGAGGGGGCGAGTCAACAGAGCGAGAAGGAAAAGGGAGAGGAGAGAGAGGGAGCGGGGTGCAGAAGCAGAACGGCAGAGCTGGTCCACGGAGTCTCATGTGCACTCGAGAGCTTCACTAATAGGTCATTGTTCTTTATTGCCAAAGATGAAAGCAGCTGGAGAGCGAGCAGAGACTCTCAAGCCCACTAGATGTCTATGTATATTGTATGTGAGAGTATCTGAGTGAGAATAAAGATAATATTAGGCCAAGATACCTAAATACACACATGCACACACACACATTCATTCAACTGTCGATAAGCCTCTGGAGCTACAAACACTCACATGATATCTCTATAGACACACTGCTATCAATGAATGCCCATACACACACACACACACAAACACACACACACACAAGCATTTATGGTGCTAATGTAGGTCTGCGCGTTCTCCCAGCTTCACTGTGAGACATCAATCTGGTGGCACTCATCATCTGGTGCTCCCATCTGTCAGCTACAGAGTGTGTGTGTATGAAATGATACAAAGTGTGTGTGTAAAACAATATAATATAATATAATATAATATAATATAATATAATATAATGATTATTATTATTATTATTATTTTTATTTTGAGGATGCAGACACACACACACACACGCAGCCCTCACATACAGACAGTGACCCACGTAGACACACACACACCTACACAGAAGGTATACTTACAGCACAGAGAAAAAGGACC
>JAFBJQ010004242.1:76706-87682 GCA_016785345.1 Trinectes maculatus | reverse complement strand
TTGTTGTTGTTGTTGTTGTTGTTGTTGTTGTTGTTGTTGTTGTTGTTGTAATTGTTGTTATGCTGTTGTTTTTTATTTCATGTTTTTATGGGAACGTTTTTTACTTGAATCGAAGGTAAGGGCCGATTTAACACTTCCTAATCAAGCGCCACTGCTTGAAAAAAAATGGGAATGGGACAAGAAGTCTCACGTATAAACAAGCAATATTAAACGTACGAAAATGATTCTTTTGATGAAAATGATGTTGCTATGAGTTGGAGCCTACTTATAAACCATTTGCAGAGGATGCTTTATAGAAAGCGTGCTCGGCTTCATCACATCGCAACAATTCGGCCGACACAATATCCAGCCTTTAAATCTCTAATAATGAAAACAAAAAATCTTTACATACAATTCACTAGTTATCAAAAAAAAAATGTAATGTAGACCTATATACTACATCTGCTTTTCACATTTTAATTAATTATTATGCTGTGGGATTTCTAAAAAAAATGTCATGGTTCTTGACATGGTACAAGTGTAAATTTCATTAATGACTATACACAACATATGTAGTAAATGTTTTAATGAATTACGTTGGCTAAATAATTTTATATGCCATATCCAATAGCCATGCAATGGCCAACTATTGTGGATGTTGGTTGCATGTCTTGAACACACTCGATCTGACGCCGATCAGCTGATTTGACGCCGATCAGACCAAGTCCGTTATTAAACTATGGCAACATTGACAGTCCGTCCCGCCTTTGTCCGCTGTGATCCTACCTTCGGGGAAGACTGTCCTCATCCTGAGGTAGCTGCTGGTCAGCCGAATGATGGAAGCTTTGTCCAGCTGGGAGGTTATGGCCGCCGGTAGAGGCAGCAATTTGGCCAGCTCATAAAACTCTCCGTTCTCTTTCTCTCTCCGTGTCTTTGCTGCGTTCTTGCATTTTTCCTTCATTTCTAGAAGATTCAACTAAACGATTTTAAAAGTAGAAAATAGCCACTGGGATTTTCCATGCACTTTTGTAACATCTATGTTACAGAGATGTGAAAAATCTATCCTCTTAGTTTTTTTCCCTCTGTCCAAACAGCCGAAGTTCTCTTTCCACAGAGAACACAGACAATTTTTTCGATGCCGACTGTGAGCGGGTGTAAATGATGCGTAAGAAACCTCAGCTCAAAACTACACTCTCCCTCTTCCCTCTTCCCGTCTCTCTCTCTCTCTCTCTCTCTCTCTCTCTCACTCTCTCTCTCTCCCTCTCTCTCCTTCGCTCTCTCTCGCCCTCGTGTCTACACGTAGTCATAATCACTGTAACATTTACAGCTTTAATAACAACAGGAATTCCGCAAATATCTAACTGTGGTTTGAACTTGAGCGCGTGGGAGCTGTATGGCTCAAAAAAATCATATTTTTCAATTAGTGACACCATAATTTATAACTGTTGATTTGACAGTGGTGGTTTAGTGTCACTTTAAACTGGTACTAGAAATGTGGAACATCTCTGGATAGGTGAAGCAGTATCAACAAGATGTATAACAGCTATAAGCACACAGATCGGTCACCCACCAAAGACCCCACAGAGTCTGTGTCTGTCCCATGCCCTGTTCAATTATTCAAACCAAAATAAACACACATATAAACCAAATGAAAGTTTACGCAATCCATAAAATAATACCATCCTGATGAATACGTCATATGAATCCACTCCTCCTAGTCATACAAATACTCACATTCCTCAAGGCTGTGGCTGTGGAGGTGGTGTTGCATCTATCTATAACTCTAGTTCAGTGGTCTTCAACCTATTTAAATCCAAGGACACTGAGCACCACACACACACACACACACACACACACACACGCACACACACGTCCATTGAAGAAACCAGAATGGACTTCCAGGCTAGTGCTCTCCTTTACATTTTGCAGTGTTTGTTGAGCTTTCATGGTTTACTGGTCCCTGGCTATTAGTGTTTAAAAGATATATCAATAGTACTTAAATATCAATATTAGGTAATAACTTAAATTAACATGAAAGTTCATCTCGATGCACCACCAAACCAAATTACAATTTTTAAGTTTGAAGTTTTTGGCAGAGTTTGGTAATACAGTATACCTTCTTCTTTTTTTTTTTTTAGATTAGATTAGATTCAACTTTATTGTCTTTGCACATGTCACAGGTATATTATATGCATGAATGGGATAGTACACAACATGAATTATCAAAATTTCATCAGTTGTTTTCTAAAAATACAATATCAAAATATGTGTGAAATTGTTTGTATGAACAGTTAGAGTATATACAGCAAGAAAATGTCAGTTTTACCAAGCATTTACAGTATGTGAATATGAATGAAACTGTTACAGTATATACAGCCAGTCATTTTCTACCACTTATCCTTCTCAGGATTGCAGGGGGAGCTATAGCCAATTCCAGCTGACGGGCAAGAGGCAGGGTAGGTTACACCCTGGACAGGTCACCAGCCTATCACATGGCCAACATATTGTATATAAAGACAAACAACCATTCACACTCATATTCACATCTATGGAGAATTTAGAATCAACCTAATGGCCATAGTGCATGTTTTTGGGCAGTGGGATGAAGCCGGAGTACCCGCACAGAACCCACGCAGGAAAACACCACACGTAAAGACCTCTGGGCTGGGTGGACCGAGAATTGAACCGAGGACCTTCTTGCTGTGAGGCACGAGTGTTAATCACTGCGCTACCGTGCTGCCCTGTATATACAGCAAGGATATCTAATTTCACAACTGCTTCAGTTTTTCTTAAATGTCTAACAATAAACCTACCCGAAAGTGCAATGATTTCTGGACTTAATATGTTGAGGCAGACGAAGGAGTGTACTTTAGGACAAGACAAATAGTTTGGAAACTAGTGATGAGGCAATATTAAATCTACAGAAAAGTGCTGGGAACACAAAGCTTCCAGTGCACTTACACTAAGAATGGACCTTACAGGAAGTATAAGATACTGTATCTTGTGTCTTGGACTTAGACATGTGAAAAGAAAGATATTTTTAATAAGAACATTTTAATCAGGGTGTGAGTAAAATGCTAATTTTAAAGTGGGAAGAATTCTAAGATAAATATGAAAATGTAACAAAGCCAAATTTCTCCATTCCCTATTATTGTTCAAACATTGATTTACTTTTAATATTTTTTTACCACTATTCAGTTTCTTGATTGTAGGCTTAAAAAAATTGAAAACTTAAAAAAAATTGTTTCTCTGTCAACTCATGCATTACTTGTGGAAGCTGAGGAGTTATTGTTACAAGTTGGTTAAAGCTGTGATTGGCTTATTGGGTCCAGAGAGGAGCAACCTGAACCAAAAGAAATGTTTAATTGCTGTAAGTATTCACAGCTGTGTAAAGGGAAAACAATTGAGTGGAATATTAATTCTACAGTAAAAATATTTGGTTTACATAGCTTGGATTTTGATATTGTCAGGGAGAATATTTCTCCCTCGATACTTCTAATACCAAAAGCTTACACCTCGAAGAACAGAAAGGGGAGTGGAGTACAATGAAGTTTATCAAGGATTTTGTTCTGGATCAATAGAAGATTAATTATTTTAAGGTAATTCAGTTTTTTTACAGATTGCCAAAGAGAGACTGGCATTGAACATTTATCACATTTCAATTTAACGGTAATTTTTATAGTCCATTCTCACAAACAATGCAGGGCTTAACAATCTGTAAATTGTGCAGCATCCTCTGTCCTAAACCCTCCATGAGGGTTTGGAAAAACGGCCCCCAAAAAACTTTTTAAGAGGCAAAATGACACAGAAAGTTCTAGGGAGAAACAGGGGAGGAATACCTCTCTCTTGGTGGATAGAAGTGCAGTAGATGCTGCATGTACAGAGCACATTACCAACAAAAAAAATTTAACAATAATGATAGCACTGTTGTCAGAACTATGGCAATAAGAAAAAAAGAACAAATCTTTCTCGTTACCACAGTAGTGCTAATGAGGGTGTGGAAACATGGCGGTGGTCCAGGGGATTTGAACCGACGACCACGCGTTCACAAGCTTGCCTCTAACCTATTGGCCACCACTCCCCTAGACAATACAGTATTATTATTAATACAGTAATAATGTCAATACTGCTGCTACTACTACCACTACTATACTACTACTACTGTTACTACTAATAGATAGAATTGCAGTTAGATCTGGATCCTGAGATACCTGCAGTTAGAGTACTGAGAGGTTAGGAAGAAGCATATGGGAGAGACAAAGCAAAAGGTTAATGTACTGTAGTGATATGACATAGATTCCCACTGTACTCTCAGAATCACAAGTTAGCCAACATTTAGTGAGTGAAGCGATCTGGTAGCATAATATGGACCTCCCATTTCTTTAAGATATGTTGCCACCTGATTGTGACTTGCTTTGTATAGTATTTTAAAATTTAGTCTCAAATTTACAGGGACCCAGTGTAAATACATCAATACAGGAGTAATGTGATCTCTTTTTCTGGTTCCTGTCAGTACTCACACTGCAGAATTTTGTATTGGCTGGAGGCTTACTATATAGTTATTGGAACATCCTCACAATATTGAGTGTGACTACTTATTTTTCTCTATATATACTTTATATTGGCTGACATAAGATAAGATATTCCTTTATTCTTCCCACATTGGGGAAATTTCAGCGTTACAGCAGCCACAGGGGTAGCAGTGTGTATTAAACAGATAATAAAAAAAGTAGTAAAAAATAAAAATAAAAAATAAAGAAATTGCAATAAAAACACTAGACATCTCAGAAAAAACTAAATATATCTCCTATATACATATGTGACTGATCTAAGATGTCTCCTCTTGGAATAAATGAGTCTCGGAGCTTTGGTGATGGTAACAGCACTGCCAAGGGCTTTTTATTATACCTGCATTCAAAAACCAGTGGACATAAGAGAGTCAGTGTATGTCATCGGATGTGGACATATGGCACTTGTCATATCCTCCCTTACACTGAGGATTACCCAGAATCCCTCGCTGATATAAACATTAATGCAGGCATGTCAAACAGCAGATGGCGTAGTTTCACCATTTAGTGGGATTTTAACCAAAACCTATTGAACTTTGTTACACATATATAACAATGTGCAACAATGCAGTAATGTACACAATACAAAAAATACAGTGCAACAGTGTAGCAGCATTTGGTTTGTGTGTTGTGTGGGTTGTATGTTGTGGTCTACTAGGAGAACTGTTGGTTGTAGAGTCTGACTGCTGCTGGAAGAAAGGACCTGCGGTGCAATTATATAAAAGTCTATGAAATCCATTATGTTTACTCATAGACATAAGGCGTTGGTAAGATATAGTTTTTACCCCGAAAAATACTATTATAAAAATATAAAATCCCGACGTTACACTCTCCGGTACGGTAGATGGCAGTATGCATTTATCTATCTATTGTTACTTTGGTGGCACGTAATCGAAGAAGAAGAAGAAAAAGACGAAGAAGAAGAAGACGAAGAAGAAGAAGTGATAGTTTAGTTTTTTGCTGTACGTAGCGTGACAACCACAACTTGATTTATCCGGCAACTTACATCTGAAACTTTGTAAAGAAGGTGAGTGGCGGTTGTTACTCGATATGTATAATGTATTTATCTGAAGCTTCCTGAAGCACAGAAAAACATTCCAGCAAAGTTGATTTTTGAATGGTATATATCGTGATGACATACTAATACGAATTTAAAATTGTCATCTACAATTTCTCTGTGTGAAAGGCCTTAAATGACCTAAACTCACTGGTGAATTAGCAAAATGAAGCCAATTGGTGCTGGACAGCAACAGTGCACCATAAGACAACGTATGCAATGACAAGATGCAGTGTTCTCTGAGAGGTCCTGACAGTTTCTGTAGATTTAGTCATAATTTCTTAAAAATGTATAATGTGGAATAGTACTCATCTACATAATAATATCACAAAAGACACCATTAGGATATATCAGTAACATTGCTCTTATCTCAGCAAGTTATAGTGTGACACTTACATTATGACCTGCTGTTTTATGTTAAATGCAAGAAAAAATATAGCATTTTGATATTTTTTGTCATAATGAAACAAAATTAATTTATGGACATTTGCTAATGTATTCAAGTTAACTGTAAGAGAACCAAAGTTCTTGTCAGATAATGTTACATATAACATGAGAAACATCACCTCACAAAGATGGGCCCTGTAGCATTTGCAACTGTATTATGTAAAAATACAACATTACTTGTTTCTACACACATAAGCTACGTACACAGTTTTAAACTCCACTTATTTCTTACAGTTAAGACAGCAGGCCAATCACCCCTACAAAGAGCATGATTTGGGCATTTTCTGTGATATGTAGATGAAACTAGGTAGGCTTGTCATGATAGAAGTACTATGGAAACTATGGCAACATCTACTGCCTTGCCTCAAAACGCCACCAACTCAACCATTATGTCTCCTGTTCCTGTTTTTGTGTATTTCAGTGGATTTAGGTGATGGGCTTTAATTTGATTGATTGGCTATAATTTGTACGAGGTTTGTCAGATCAGAGTGAGACAAAGTTTTAGTAGAAGTAGCACACTTTTTGATTAATTAGCTTAATTGCTCATTGGTCAAATAAATGCAACAACAAATAATTTAAAAAAAGCTATATAATCAGCCAGGCTGACAATCACGGTTGGCCCATAATGTAAACAACATTTGTTTAACTCTGACAATAATTTTGCCTTGAGTGTTGTGAAATGACCAAAAATACTGATGATTAAACCAAAAGTCTAACGTTTAGTGAGGATTAAACCAAAGTTCAATTTATGTAAAATCATAAAACCTCGTGGTAAGCTGATCTGAGAACCCCAAATTAGACCACATATCCTGTATCCTGTAGCATGCTCTGTAGCTGCACAAGATAGAAATTACAGAACGGTAGACCATTAAAAGCTTCAAGAGAGTAATCCAGATTTCATTTCACTGTCATGCTAATGGTTATATTTGATTTTTTTTCTCAGGTTAAAATGCGAAAGAACAGCAAAAAAAAGAATGTAAAGAGACAGCTCAGTGATGATGAGCAGGTCCCTCCTAAACAGAGCAGGGTGAATCACAGCTACACTCCTGCCCCTCTGTGCTTCCACAGCCCAGTCAGCTTGTTTGAGAGTCTCATTAAGCCCATGGGAACAGAACAGTTCTTTGGGGAGTACTGGGAAAAGAAACCTCTCCATCTGCAACGGTCTGATTCCAGCATGGCTTCCTACTACCAGTCTTTGTTCCAACTGTCTGACCTGCAGAGCCTTTGTTCTCAGGCTCTGTATTACAACAGGGACATCAATGTTGTTCGATGCATCAATGGCAAGAAAAAGGTCCTCAACAAGGAGGGGCAGGTTAAAAGCACTGTGCTAAACAAGTTCCTTGCTGAGAAGAAGGCAACCATTCAGTTCCACCAGCCGCAGAGATTCAAGGTGAGACTGCTGCCAAGCAAGTGAAAATCATGGCTTTATTGTCTTTGGGTCAAATTAGATTGGTGCCATTTAGTGATCTATCTGTCAAGTATTACGCTGCATTCCTTAAAGGACAATGCTGGTATTTAATAATGTTGAAGATTAAAACCACACAAGATCATTCATTTCTTGCTTTCATATTTTGAGGGAATACCACACAATACCATTACCTAATATTTACAGATAGATAGATAGATAGATAGATAGATAGATAGATAGATAGATAGATGCAGTATGATCCAAGAGTGTGCTCTATTGAATTCTACTGATCAGTTCAGTACATCAGCGCAGGTCTTCAGGAGTCGGGGACACACCTTGTCCGGGCTTGCTGCCTTCCTGGGGTGTGGCTTCCTCAGTTGTCCTCTGACCTGATCCACAGTGATGAATGGAGTTTGTGTGGGGGTGGGCGAACGTAGGGGGGGCGGGGTCAGAGGAGGGGGATACTGCCATGACCGGAGGGTGCTGGAGGAGGTTGCTTCTGCTATGAGTCTGTGTAGAGCTGGGAGTATTAGATCAGACTATCTGTTATTACTAATGAGTTAATTAAAATAATCTACATCTGCTTGATGAAGAGCAGCATTTGAATGCAGCATGTGAGAGCCTGTAGGAACAAGACATCGATTCAAAAATATAATAGTGATGGACCTTTTTTTCCACAAATTGTAGATAAGGTAAATTTAGTGAAGGTTTTCAGAACCAGCTTATATAGTTTTTTTCCTTTGTGTTGTCAGGATGAACTATGGAGGATCCTGGAGAAGCTGGAATGTTTCTTTGGGGGTTTGGTTGGCTCGAATGTCTACATCACACCACAAAAGTCGCAGGGCCTTCCAGCTCACTATGACGATGTCGAGGTACAATCATAAATCTCTGACTGGACTTGCAGTAAGGGCTGCTACATATTTGTTATCACTGCATTAAAAAAACAAACTTTATCCATTTAGTAGACACACTGTGGGAAACCCGTGAACTCCAAGACAGCAATTGTGTAATTCATTATTCATTTATGAATGTCCACATTTTTGTTGAGCCATTGATTCATTTGTGTGATCAGTTTGAAGGCTGCTGTTTTTAAGAACTAAACTATTAACTGTAAAACAAGCAGACGCATAAGTTAAACAAAGACATAAATAACATACATATAACAATAATTATGTATACAAGGTAGATACAATTAAAATAAGACATTTCTAACTTGCACAATTAATACGACTGCACTTGGCACAACACATTATAGGCTTGGATTCACAATATTATGGATGAAATGTGCTTTATTTAGAAGCAGTTGCTGGCGTGACCACGGTATTAAAAAAAACGGACTTATGTTAATACAATAAACTCTCGTATCAAGTTAATACAAAAAACTCTCGTATCACGTGAACACATTAAACAGACTTATCATGTAAATACAATAAACTCTTGTATCACGTTAATACAAGAAACCCTTGTATCATGTTTATACAATAAACTCTTGTATTGTGGCGGACACTTGGGGGTATAGCTCTCACCCAGGAGGGTTATGGGTAAGAAGGTGTGGTTGTTATATAAAGTTTTAGCGCCTCCCGCCATGTGGTAATTCTCCTTCAGACAGTGTGTTTATAGTAAAGCTGCTTAACTCACCTCGTCTCGGAGTCTTTCCTAATTTGCCACATTGGTGACCCCGTTTTGAACATGCCGGCCGGTTTAGCCGCTGCGGTGAAGCTTCCGGAGTTCTGGCAGAGCGACCCGGCTTCGTGGTTCCTGCACATCGAGGCGCTGTTCCGCCTGCGAGGAATCAGTGAGGATGACTCCCGGTATTTCTTGGTGGTCACAGCTCTGGATCAGCAGTCCACCCGCCGTGTGATGCAGCTACTGCGCGACCCACCGCGACATGGTAAATATGCTGCTCTCAAACAGCTCCTGCTCCGGAGGTACAGCCTTTCCACTGCGGAGAGGGTGGATAAAAACTGCTTTCCTTGCCCGGTGTGGGCGACGGTTCAGCAGTGGAACTTATGGACAATATGTTGTCATTGCTGGGCACTGATGAAGGTGGTTTCCTGTTCCCGCACCTGTTCCTGCGCCAGCTTCCGTCCCCAGTGCGTTTCGCTTTGGCCAACTCCCCGTGCCTGGCTGATGGCGACTACTGCGGTTTGGCTGAGGAGGGGTGGGGGATGTTAGTTTTAACACACTGTCATTTGTGCCATCAGTTACTCACCTTGTGGGGTTGCAGATGTACCTTGACACTGTAGTCTGATATCTTGACCACTTCAAACAGTCTCAGAAATCTAGCCTTTGATTCTCGGTGGTGGTGTTTTCTCAACACCCACTCTCCAACTTATATCTTCTCTGGAGTGGTTTCTTCAGGATTTTGGAGGAGGGATTCCTTTAAGTAGTCAAAAAGGAAACTGACCGCAGAGTTTAGGACTCTCGTGTAGTCAGAAATACTGTGGTGATCCTTCCCAATTGTTCTTTCTAACATCCTGTATCTGCTAGCGGGCTACTTGCAACTGCAACAGTCTCAACTCATCATCTAACCTCTGCAGCCCCCTTCTGTGCTTATCTACATGATGCATTATTATGGCTCTCCACTTGTCAACGGGCTTTGATGATAGAGCCACAACATTAGCTAAGTGTTCTTTGACGTCTTTGGGAGAACCCCGCCGAGTTGTTCTTCCCAGGTGCATCTGCATCATTTAGTGTAGTCCGCCCTGGACTCTTTCCCTTTTGCAGCACATGTCATCAGTTCACTGTAGTTTATTTTAGGGGGAGGGATCCCACTCCCAGGGATGGACAAAAATGCAATGGATGCCACGTGTACACAACACATTAACAACATGACTTATAATTATTAATTATACAAGTACAGGGGGTCCTCGAGTTACGTCGGAGATCCGTTCCTGAGAATGTGTCGTAACCGAATTTCGACGTAAATCGGACCATACATTCATTGTGCCATTGTGCATACATTGTGCCACCAGATGTCGCTATAACACCACGCTAAAATAAGAGTTTATTATGGTGAATTGCCTTTTGTCCCTCTTGACACACCGTAGGGGTTGAGATCACGAGTGTAATGAGCATTTCTTTTAGATTTCTGTTATCAACCGTGTAGACGTTATCAACGCCGGCAGGCGGGCTGAGAGACAGAGAGAGCGCTCAGCAACGAGTTCCCGTGCGAAGTCTGTACGTATTTACGGGGCAAACCGCTTAAGCCGAAAAAACAAGGAAGTTCGCGGGAGATGTGTCGTAACCACGAAAACGACGTAATTCGCGACCGACGTAACTCGAGGACCCCCTGTATAATATAATATAATATAATATAATATAATATAATATAATATAATATAATATAATATAATATAATATAATATAATAGTGGTAGTGGTGCGTTGAGTGCGGTGCTGAATTCAGGTCCTGCAGCTCTAGAGCATGTTCTACGATCAGCTGCCACCACAGTCGATGGTCCACAGAAGTGGCTGCACCTGGTACTGGAACAGTGGAGCACAAAGACTCCGGAGAA